>CM060950.1:98965382-98990382 GCA_030765055.1 Mantis religiosa
GAAGCGACAGAGAGAGCTGTAAGGGTGGAAAAAAGAGAGAAATAGAGGAGGTAGAGACAGAACAATCGGAGTATCTGAATCTGGAAGTATGTCATTAGCCCTCACCCCTCAGTGGTTCACTCACCTAGTTTAGTGAGCCAATCAAACTGAGCACATTTAAATTAGAAGCACTTAGGTAATTTTCATTGCAAGGTTACTTCCATTTCTGTTCATATTGACCACCATATGCAGTTCTTTTTAATGTATACTGAACTCTTCTTTAGTATTATAGTTAGTCAGTTAGTTACTAACACTCCCCACATGGCAACCTTGGCCTTCGGGGTAACCTCACCCCACCAAGTGATGACCGGACCCATTTCTCAGGTGGAGGCACCCAAAGGGCGGTGTCCATTACCTCCGATGATAGGGTGATAGTGAAGATGGCGGTGAGGTGAGAGGACCTACAGTTTTTACCGTGGACTCCGAACCACGTTGGGCATAGGGGATACTTCACGTGTGCTAGACAGAGGTGAAGGCGTGGATAGGGCCGACTTAAAATCGCCAACCCCAGAGCCGGGAATCGAACTCGGGACCCTTAGAACGGGAGCCGCGAACGAAACCACCGCGCTACCCCGGCGCCCCTTTAGTATTATAGTAAACTGAATATAATGACAGGAGGCATTTATGTTGATAGATTTTGATGTTGTGGAAAGATAAGCTGATACGTTCTCGAATAACAACGAAGGAAGTATTAATTAACTGTTCCTGATATTTTTGGGACCTCTCAGATTCGTTTATACAGAATATGTTGTACCCAAAATTGTAAAATTGCTTATAGGTGCTGAAAATAAATGAAATGGATTCCTCGCATTCATTTGTTTAAATTGGGTGGTGACAAGTTAAAACAGAAGGGTGTTTGGTACCAACACATCAGCTGTAATCTGCACTGTCCTTCGGAATTCTTCTCCTCTGTTGACATACATGGGTTCTTTTCTTGGTGTAGTTTTTTCTCTGTTTTTCACGACTTCAGCTCAATTATTTTTATGGTAAGAATGGAAAACACTGTAATCAATCGTATTTGTCCAATAATTTTTTGTTTCCCCCATTATCTAGTATCCTTTGAAGGAATGAGTTCTAATGTATTCAGATCACAGTCCTCTGTCCCGTTCTTTCATCGAGATAGAAAATGGTGTCAATGACTGTTATTTCAGATTAGAACATAACTTTTGGAGGAAAAACAAGTCTAAATCTATAGGGTGGCTTCAATGAAGCTTCTGACTGCAAATCAAGTTATCCGGATCCAAGACATTTAGTTTTTGGAGACAGGAATACACACGTTTCACAAAAATCACTGATAATCCATGATAAAGTTTGCTCTGAGGAGATTTACAGGACTTAGAGATTCGCTAAAGCTATACTATAAATAGGGGAGCAATCCAAAGTAAGTCTAATGTGTTTACATATGACTTGCCCTTTTTCAGGTAATAAATGTTTGCGTTTAACCCATGCGTTTCAAAAGCATCCTCTATGCCATAAACTCGTTATGAAGTACAGCGTTTGTTTCAAACTTCTGCCGCGGTTACTGGAATAAACTGCGCCGATAGTTTGGGCCTGATATTTTGACAGCATGGGCCAACCTTTGATAGCATTGGTGGCCTGGTGTCGGATGATTTGTGTTATTCTATAGCAGATGAACTTGTTATGTACGTTCAAATGTGCACAAGATAAGCGATTTTTATTGTTGTCCAAATTTTATGCAATGCATGGAAAAATACACACATAAACGTTTATTGCCTTCAATCATTTATTATTTTATTAAAATAGTAAACTAAGGATGCTTATTAAAATCGGGTTTGATTAATATATCAAGAAAAATAACAGATTTGGATATTTGCTTCAAAATCCTATATGTCTTATGATAGAAATACCGAAGAGTGCTGTACACCTTTCCCATCTCTGGTGGCAGTAAAAGCCAGAAAAACATATGATATACAGGGAATAGTGCCATCAATCTCAATTTAAGATATTAACTGCCTCTGATAGAAAAAGTTCGTAAAACAACCTGGAGAGTGAACTGTGGGGGCTTACGAGCATTAACTGTCTTTCCCAGAATATCCTATATCAGTTTTATGGAATTAAAATCAAATAGCCAGCAGAAAATTCCCTTTGAGTAATGACTTTTGTTTCCAGTTTGTCATCACTTAGCTGTATCCCTTAAGGAAGATTATTACCGTCCACTATTCGGAAGTCCGGTCCCTCAGTACCTCGACACACGAACGTAAGTGCCAAGACCTAATGATACTTTGCAATAGTTAAAGCCTTGCTTTCCTATGCGTAAAATGTTATAGAGACGTGGCCCTTAGCATATTGATCTGTTAAACAAAGTTCAATGCCCAAAAGCCTGTCACCACGAAGGCTTAAACAGTCTCACCAGTGGTCGCGCCGTGATTGAGTGGCTAGACCACTTGACTCTCACCAAGTCGGCCCGGGTTTGATCCCAGGCGACCACAAATTGACATTTGTGGTGGACAACATTACGCTGGGGCGGGTTTTCTCCGGGATCTCCGCTCTCTCCGCCATCTCATTCCATCGATATTCAATCTTCATCTCATGTATCATAGATATGCTGTACATGGACTGCACTGTTATATCTTGGGCATGTAAGCAACTGCTGGTAGCTACAGCCTGACCATAACAGATACAGTGAGAAGCAACAAAAGAGTCGCGTTATACCACACCTTGACTTTGCGTCGGATTATACTTGCAAGGCAATGCTTAACCAGTTCGCTGAGTACTACGTTACGTTGTTTTCCACGTTTGCTGCTAGTAGTTGTTTGAACATTTGATGACCCAGCTGTGCATCTGACGCTATTCATACTCTGTATTTGGCTAACTTGTACCGCATGTGTGCGCACATCCCTCCGGCTTTAACAAATAAGCATTCTGCTGTATTAATATTCCCTTTGAATGTCCTTTTCCACCTCTTCGAATACTTTCCAGCATTTTCAAACCTGCGCCACAGCCAAGAAACATCAGAGCATTAAGTCACCAAAGCCTTAGCTTGAGAATATCAATTGGTCTGCAAGAGAAACTTTTTTTCTGTGTCAAATTGTGTCTGGCTGAATGTTTTCCAAAGTAAAAGTTGACGTAGGAGACATACAAGCAATTTTGTGCCACGCACATAGCATTAATGAACAATAGTTTATCATTTTTTGTTTTGCTTCAGTCGCAACTCAGGAATATTTCCACCAAAGGTAATACTCACCATTTATCGTATTTTTAATTTCTTTTTAATATACCTTTATGAAAAATTAATATATTTTATTGAGACGAAAATTTCAAATTAAGATATATTTGAAGAACGCTTTATTTGAAAATTCGCTTACTATGCATAAGTATATTTTCCATTAGTTTATTCAACATACACTGAAACAGAAATATTCAATTATAAAAATAGAATCAAAAAGATTAATTTAGAGTTT
Organism: Mantis religiosa; assembly: GCA_030765055.1. Taxonomy (NCBI): domain Eukaryota; kingdom Metazoa; phylum Arthropoda; class Insecta; order Mantodea; family Mantidae; genus Mantis; species Mantis religiosa. The sequence goes on from CM060950.1 coordinate 98,968,844, forward strand.
CTTCAATAATGATATTTGCACTACAGGTGTACATTATACACTTTAAGTTGTTTTATATCCTTTTATGCTCCAAAAAGTATACTGTTCGTCCTTTGCTAAAATTAAGACAATGTATTAGAGGATATACCAGATGTGTTGGCATTTGTTTCAATTATTGGACACAATTAATTTAATCTTTTCTCCGTTTTTCAACATTTCAATTTTTAAATTATATTGATATGGTAAAACTGCATTGTTTTAATTAACTTATTCTAATTGACGTGCTTTTAATATTTGGAGACACAAAACTCAAGCTTCCGAATTATAATAGTTGCTATACAAAATCCCTAATTATTAAAAATACATTAAATATTGTGACTTTGTGGGTTCGTGAAATAAAAGTCCGGGTTGCAAACACCACAAATTACACTTTATTTCTGTAGAAACACAATTTAGTCAACCTGACAGCAGCAAAATTACAGCACATACACAATACAACTTGCAAGGTCATCGATCACAAACACAGCTCACACAGCTTTTCGCGCACGCGAGTTCAATTGATTACTCTCCCCCTGACGATGTGCGGCTTCCTTATTTATAGCTTACTCACTATCCGGAATGTGCTCAAACAATCAAGACGTCGCTAGAAGGAAGACGAACTCTCCAGAAATCCGTCTCATTCTCCCCCCATTGTTTCGGCGAACTTTTATCTCCGCACTGCCCTTTCCGTATCTTTGAACTCGTCCCTCACGCCGCATCGCCCCAACAATGCGTTCGCGACACTGCTCCCTCCTCAAGGCTTATAGTCCTGAACAGCACCATCGTAGCGGGCCAGACTATTAAGGTTTACCAACAACATTTTACCTCGGGGCACCTTCGGGTCTTCATGGGGTCACTCGCCATCTGGAAATTCTGACGAGCCATGATGTAAATTTTGACCATGCGGTCCGACTTCGGGTGAATAGGTGTTGTGCGGGCCTTGTTCACCCCAAGTTTTTCAAGTGCCTCCTTCACTAGGTTCGACTCAAAATTGGTGCCCTGTTCGCTGTGGAGTTCTAACGGCACCCCAAAACGGCAGAACACTTGTTCCACGAAACAGTCTGTGATAGTCTTCACCTCCTGGTTCGGGATGGCATACACCTCCAGCCACTTGGTGAAGTAGTCCACCACCACTATCAGGTACTTGTTGTCTCGGTCGGACACTAGGCATGGTACAGCTATGTAGATAGCAATGCCTTCGAATGACGCTCCGACGTTGTACTGCTGCATGCGACCCCGTCTGCTAGTCTGGGGGCCACTAAACGCCGCGAACACGTGACATTGACGGCACCATCTCTCAGCATTTGCTGGGAGCCTGAGACAGTAGTAGTGCTGCCGAAGTTCATCAATCTTTTGGATTGCTCCCACGTGTCCTCCTGACGTACCGGCGTGCACTACCTCCAAGACTTCCGGGACATCACTCCGGGGAAGTACCAACTGCTGCCTCTTCGTCTTCCCTATGGGTAATTCTCATACCCGGAACAGCTCCCATAGGGGAGGGGCTCCCTCCCCTTCAGCTGCCAAAGTGCGGGCGCTGCTGACCCTTAGCCCTTGTGGTACCTCTGACGTTACTAGAGGAACCTCGGGCCGAACATCTGAGCCCCTCCTTCGGGAGTTATTCGGATTGGGATGGACTCGAGGGGGCAGTGTGTTCCCAATACCCGTGGGGATCGGGTACGTCTTCGGACGGGGTTGAGGGAAGCCATTAATTCTCCCGGGTACTAGCCTGCAAAGCTAGTAGAAGGTGTGCTAGATCACCAGGCGGCCTCACCGAGGTCATATCGGTAGTCTTCACCTTTGGTGTTGGCGCGCGTAAGTGGCATATCCACTTCCATCCCGTCTTGAGTCCATAGGACCAGATGGGGGGCTTGTTAGTCTCTAGGTCTTACCCTATGGAAAGCCCCACGGAGGATGCCGAGCGCCCTTTGGGACAGCTCGGATAACTCCCTGGTTGAAGGAGGCCCGGGTCCAGTTCCTACTGGTTCAGGACTAATGGGAGTAGAACCTCTGACCTCAACCCGGAACAGCATACCCTCTTTGGTTTTCAACGATTCCCATTGGGCCCAGTACGACTTGTACGCAGCGCTTCTGGGTGCGATGTGATGTCCTTCCAGGTCAGTCTCGCCCCTTCCTCCACTTCCCTCAAGAATGGCCCCAAGTCAGCTTCCGCCAGCGACTCCCTAATCAGGCTTGCGCTATCCCAGCCATCCGCAGGCACTGCCGTGACGACTCTGACAGCTGCGGCGCGCTCCACCTCTTCCACTCTTCTGGCCGCACTCTTCTGGGCAGGGTCTGGGGGACATGGCACTGCCGTGGCTCTTCCCTCTACGATGTTCAGAGGTGAAGTACTCCTGCAACCTCTGGACTCAACGTGCTCTCTGGGCTTCCAGGTTTCTAAAGCTCAGTAGCAACGTTAGGGCGAATTGATCAGTCCTCATGTCGAATGGCTTGTGCAAGTGCTTCAAGGACATTACTAACGCCAGCAGCCCTCACAGGGTAACGCAGTATTTCTTCTCTGCCTTACACAGCGTCTTGCTGTAGTAAGTTATCACCTCCACACGGCCGTCCTGGACTTGGGATAGGCGCCTCCAATGAATGATCGCTGGCATCGGTGTCCACAATGATCACCTGGTTGTGGAAATCGCAGAATAGGAGCACTGAAAAGGGTCTTCTTCAGGTGCTGGAAAACGGGTGTTCTTCCGTCAGGCGTGTGAGGGGCTGGGCGATGTTAGAGAACCCCTTTAGGAAACGGCGGTAGTAACTGCACAGCCCTAGGAAACTGTGCAATTCTCTTATTCTTTGACCGAAGCCAATCTCTCACGGCCTGTGTCTTCTCCGGGTCTGTGGCTACTCCGGTTGGTGAGACTATATGGCCCAAATAGTTGACTTCATTACGGAAGAGCTGAAACTTCTTCGCTTCAGGTTGTTCGCCGACAGTCTCTGCAGCGCCCTGCTAATGTTTTCGAGATGGTCTTCGAATGTCTTGCCCACGATGATGATGTCCTCCAGGTATAGTAGGCAGGCGTCATAAGTCAGCCTTCTCATCACTGATTCCATGAGGCGCTGGAAGATATCTGGTGCGTTGAAGCGGCCAAAGGGCATAACTTTGAACTGTTTGTCGAGAATGCGGTTTTCTCCATTTCTCTCTGGTCCAGAGCTACCTGCCTGTAACTCGACTTTAGTTCCAGGGTCGAGAACCACTGCACACCAGCATGCGTGTCTAGAGTGTCGTCAATCCAGGGTAAAGGGAAGCAATCCTTCCAGGTGACAGCGTTCAACTTCCTGTAGTCCACGCAGACGCGTAGCTCGCCGTTCTTCTTCGTCACAAAAACTACAGGGGAGCACCAAGGGCTATCAGACTCTAATCACTCTATTGCATTTCATGTCCCGCACAGCTGCTTTTTTCGCCAGCGAAATGCGTCTAGGTGGTTCCTGAATATGCCGGGTGCCTCAGGTGTCGATGTGGTGAAGCACTTTGTCCGTGCGGCCGTAGTCACTGTTACCTTGGCTGAAGACCCGCTGTTGTCGAACTTTCTCCAGCTGTTCTGCGGTCAGGTGGTCGGCCACCTTCTCCAGTAAACCTTCCAGCTGGGGTCCCAAGTGTTGCGTCTGCACCGGCTCCTGTGTCTTGTCGATTGGTGTTACGCCGACCACGGGCTAGCACGTTCCCTGCTCTATCCCGGCCTGGATGCCGTTATCGGTGTCCGTCAGTTTGAGCAGCCTCACCTATACATTTTCGCGGCACGGCAACAATGTCCTGGCTATACATAGTCCGTGCAGAGGCTTCCTCTGGTCCATCATCAAGTTCTTCGTCCACTGGCCTTCCGTTCGCGCCTTCACCACCTTGCTCCTCACGGGGACAACCACGTCTTCCCTCAAGACGACCCTGCAGATTCCCAGGCGTTTTTCGGGTTGCCGGAGTATGACCTCTTCTCCATTGAGCCGCAGGTTCTTCCTGCCTACGTCAACCTTCGCCTCGTGGCCGCCGAGGCCATCCAGTCCCAGTATCACCTCCTCAGCCACCTCCGCGACGAACACCCACTAACCCACGGCACTCCGTCCCAAGTTCAACTCTAGCAGAGTCTCCTTCTCTACAGGCAAGTTTTCGCCCAATGCCTTCACAAGCTGGTATGGTCGGCTCGGTATCCTGGACGGAAAGCCCTTGGCCACGTCTGGTCTGATGATGGTCACGGCAGCCTCGGTGTCTACGAGCACGCGGTACGGCTTCCGTCTGAACTAACCGTCCGGTATGAGGCTGTCATCCATACGCCGGGTGACGAAGCGCAGCGTCTCTCGAGGGGATGGTGGTAATGGCGCCAACGTGCCCCTCGCCACGACGGCCTTTACTGGTTTTCCGGCTGCTCATCCTGGTGTGGGCAGTCTCTCTTCAGGTGTCGTGGTTGGCCACAGCCCCAACACATGCCTCTAGGTGTTCGCCGGCGTCCCTCGGCTGGTTTTCTGTTTCCAGTGTAGCGGATACTCCTTGTTCTCGACGCCGGAGTAGCCGTCTCCTTGGCCACTGACATCCTCAATACTGCTTAGTGCCTCATGAATTGTTTTGTAGTCGCCGAGCATTAGGTGCTGACGTATCTCAACGTCTCGTACTTCGTCAACGAAGTTATAGGAGGCTTCCCGGGATGCGTTCGCGACAATATATTACTTTCTAAAAATATTTGATTTTTAAAAACATAATAATTAATTCATTAAGATGGAGCCCTTTTTAAAATGTATATATGGTTCAGTTTCCTCAGTAATTCCAAGGCATTTAAGTACGATAAATCGAATATATCTTTTGAATTTATCTGGTGTAGTACTGATTAACAAAAGCAATCCTCTTCTTTAAAACGTATATACAAAGTTAAAAAGGGAAAGAATTTCAACTATCGAAAATTATAAAGCTCTACTTTTGAAAAATATGAATGCAGGTATCGTAAACAGAACAATTATAAATACTGTGTTAGAAGCTGGATGCCCCAAGAAGATTTAGTTCAGCAGTATAAATTGGAACTAGTAAACCTGTACACAGCACATTCAAAACCATCTACTAACTGAGCTGTAATGTAGCGTCATAACAGCATGCCCAGAGCACTGAGGAAATGGTCCCGTTAAAGCAGTATACATCTGCTATTTGTCAGATGTAGAGAATTACTCGAGTGTCAGTTTCTTCGTGACAGATAATAGACACTGGATCACGGACTTATTATCATGGTGCCACCTGGATTTTATCTGCTTATTTTAATGTATTTTTGAGAGGGACTACAAAAATTTTGAATCAAATTAATAAAGCATTGTGCTATGCGGAGTATATAGACAAGAACTTTGAAGTGGTTTGAAAAAAAAAAAAGAAACATAAAAAACGTAATTAACTTCGGGCGTGCGGCTGTCCATTTATAAGTTCAGTGAATGCGCGAAGAATAAAGGAAAGCACGTTTTCTGAACATCTCTAATTATTATTATATTATAGCAAAACTGTAATTTTTAATTTGTATCACGTTTATAATGAAATTTCACTGACGCGTTAGCTTAAATAGAGTTTCGTTTTGTTTCCCGTACACTTCGCACAAATACTACTGCGATACTTTTAATACATGTTCCCATACCAAAATTATTTAATTCCTGAAAGCGTTGAATAATGGGGATATGAAAATTGGAGGTAAAAACCCCTCCATGAAGAGGTGTATTCAGTTTTCCGTCTGTGTAAGGATTATAGTCTTTCTGTGTGGATTTTATTTATTGTTCCTGCAAAGTAATAAAGCTCTTCGTTTGAAATGAGTGAGAAGGAAAACGCAATGCTTTTTTATGTGGGTAACATTTTTAATCTAAACTTCAATTTAGCGGAACAATAACTAGATTTAGGAGGTGGGGGGGGGGGGGTTTCTCTTGAGACGTAGCGTTGAGTTATTGATCCTCCCAACAGGATACCGTTAAACACATCACAGCGGGTTGATTGTGTGGTGTAAACCTGTGTCCAACGTTTCCAGTGGCGTACCTGTCACTGGATATTTTCCATCCAATACACTGTTTCAGAAACTCTTTGTGAAACACAATTTAATCCTGTGGTGTAACAGAAAAGTTTCCTGGGAAATTGGCTGTGCATGTTGTAGGAAAAATAAATAATAGGATCCATGGTTCTAACAGCCAATGATTAAAATTAATTTAGTTAATGCATCTGTGAAGGTTAAAAGTCCACAGTTTATTAAATATCTTATCATACATTTTGCCAGGCACTAGACAATTAAAAATTTATAATTTCGTGGTACTATAAGCATTAATTCTTAGATAAGTGAATTTTTAATAAACGTGTTTAACGAATGACTTTTTTTTAAATATTTACTTTAAAAGTGAAGGTCTTGCACTTAAATCCGTTGGATTAAAGCAAAAGTGAAAAATCGTTAGACTTTTTTAATATATGTTATAATTATTTCATAGGCAACACTTGTGAATCAAATTGGTCAAAAGTTTTCAGGATCTGGCATTCACAAGAAGCCAGCAGCACGCTTAAATAGCCTGAGCGTTCCCTTTTAATCCCAATAGCTCATTCCTTTAGGCAGGTTTCTTTATACACCAGGTTTGCTCTTATATGAATGCATATATATATACAATCTAAAATGTGCTAACGAAAGGTTTAAGGGTGGAATATATGACTGCTTTAGTTACTGGCTCACAAAAATTAATTTCTACTGAACTACAAGTATAATTCTAACTCTTAAAAGTCTCATCATCTCTCTGTATAACAAGTTACATCAACTCAAAATCACTACCTCCTCTATTTTGTTTCGCTAAACTAAAATGTTGGAAAGGTGATCATTTTTCTCTGAAAATATTAGTATGCAGAGTATATCTAAAATCTTTACAAATTTTGCTAGTTAAAATACTTAATTGTACCTCAGAAACTACTTGAACCGGGGATTTTACCTTTCGCAAAGTCGCTTTTAATTGATTGTACCCATTTTCAAATAAATAGCCTTAAAGCTCAACCAGTTAAAATTCCGATCCAGTTTCCGTAATGATGTTACCAAAATGTCTATTATCATACTTGGTTTTACATTTTGTACTTTCGAATACTCTTATTTATTTTCTAATCCCGGTATTTTCTTCTTAATATTGTAACATCATGGTTTTAAATACTATCTGATCTTTCTCTTTGATGTGGTACTGAATTTCAGGTAAATATTTTTGAAGAAGATAAGTAATATAATAAATTATATTTACAATTCTTGATTTGGAAGAATGCTGAAAGTAAAAGATTCTGAGAGAAAAAGGCTTAAAGCTGTATGTGCCTATCAATCTTTATTCTCATATCCGTTTGAAGATTCACTTTTTCTAAAGCTCTACAATCTATTTTTATATTTCTGCGATAAAACATCTAATTTCTTAAATTTCATAATTTTATGCCAAGTTTCACAGACGCATTACCTTAATGTGAATATAAATGTCATAGATTAGCTGGATTTAATCTATATAATAGATTAACAGTGAGTCAGGAAAATTCCTTTTAATAAAAACATACAAATGTTATAAGTATTTCATACAAACAAAAACATACGTTTCCTATATCAGATTTTCTAATACTGTCTCTTTAGCTACATACGGAAGAAAACAATATCTTAACAATCTTTCAGCAAATTCCTGACTGCAAAAGTATGATCATAAGGTTATTTTTGAAACGTGCGAGGTTTCTCCTTTACACTAATATGTTCCGCTTACCACATTATTGGTATTTTTCTTTTAAAACACAGGTTTCCCATTGCAGGCTTTCTAAATTGATTATTTTATGTAAATACATCGACCTGTTTAATGTTCCTTTGAATATATGTTTTAAACAACTACTTTAAGCAATTAGGATCTCTAAAGTAAATCAGAATCAATCAATGCTTTATTTCAGAAAGCTCACCAACGGATTCTCAATGGCACAAACTAATAAATGAACTCTCCTGTTTGTGGTAACCGAACAAGACCTATATAGCAGGATTCGTGGTGAACTCTGTAGCCGCTCTGCAGATTGTAGGTGATATAAATTATAGAGCATATTCAGTCGTTAATCGATAGCAACATTCCATTCAGAGTGCAATTTCCATATATATGGATATATGTAGAAAACGTTCAGCAAAAGTATGATTATACATAAGTTTGTAAAATGTATAACTTTATTTCACAGTAAAAATGTACCTCATTCGCACACATTGCACATATATGCATATGTATATTATACCGATATACCCACTAATGAAACTGCATCACACATAATGGCAGTAAATACAAAGTTTGGTTCCAAAAGAAATTCACCAATGTATTTTAAACACCTATATAACATAAGTGCTGCGTGTATATATACAGAACTTAGATTAGAAGAAAATTAGAAATAAGTTATGTAAAATCAACAGGAGGATCTGAAAATTTAAATACAGCTCCACGATTTTCACATTCTACCCTTGCGGCTCACCAAGTCTAATGTTGCGAGTAGTATCGGATACGTACTCCTCCGGTTTTCAATACTAACTGCTCGAATATTTGTCTCCGTTTATTATGGAAAGTTACGAATATAATGTGACAATATTGTGACATTTAATTTCATTAAACTTACACTATTATTGTTTCATGTCATTATTAATGAAGTAGTGAAATATAAGAATGGAGAAAATATTTTGGAGGGTAACCTTCTATGACCACATGGGTTGTTATTGCACACCGAAAATTCATGGCTTAAGTACTGGCAGTATATGCTGGTCTGCTGCCTGGCAAGCCAAGCCTGTATACAACTGACGTACGGTGGTTCGTGCATTAACCGCTTCATGAAAAATAGCCACTCAAAATGGAGACATCCGGAAACTCCGGAATGTGAAACTCGCATGTTTCTTGTCAACTCATTCGGTTTAGCTTTACTTAACTGTATACGAATTTATTTGTGAAGTGTGAGACCTTTTACAGAGCTAAGACGAGATTTGAATATTGCTAATTACTTTTGGGAATGCCAAACCTAAATTTAAAACAATAGATCAATGACAAATGGCTAACAATGAATACTGCAGGTAACTTAGAACACCGCAGGGGTCATCTCTCCTCCTGAGAGAGTGTGAAAGATGCATAGGATGGTTCCTCCAATGAACAAAAAAGGGAATATTATTTGCTCTCACCTACCAAGCTGTATTTAGATAAGTAATACTAAACACTAACCTACATTCGTACTCAAAGCATGCTCATTAAAAGAGCCCCTCCTACACCCAAGACCCCCAGTTGTTGAGACTATCAGAAAACATCACAAGAACGAGCGGACCAATCAAGAATAAGCGCTTTTCACTCGGTTCACTCATATAAAGCCCGTGCGACTAAGGTCTCCGTGAAGATCACAGCACAGAGTATATCTAAACTAATTGGTGAAGAACAAAGGCTTATAAACCGCTGCTACTACCTCCACTGAAACTACCGTCCCGACTTTCGAGACCTCAGCCAACTTCGAGCTCATCTGCACATAGGAAGCACCATTGCATCTCATTCCTAACCAACAATTGCGCTACCGACCCTGCGATGGCTACCCCGAACGTTACGCAGCCAGGCACCCGGCTACCACCGGCATCTCACCTGACTATGTCACCAGCACTCCAACAAATCAAACAGGCAACCCGCAGCTGACTCAGCAGCCATTTTCCAGATGCACAGCTATGGCATGGAATTCCAAATTACTTCTAAACATCACTCTACGGTATGGCCATTTTAATGTGGTCGCTATTGGTGTACTGGGTTACCTGATACAGTAGATTATTCTGAAAGAAGCGCAGCACCTAAGAAGCTCCCTAGGCGCTGTAACAGGAATCCACAATAGGCACGACACTATACAACTGGTGCGGATGTTCTTTCGGTAAAGGGTCGACTACAACGCAGCCATCATCTTGGTATGTTATCCTTTTTGCTGAAGCATCATTGTCAAGGCCAGCAGGATCACCTGGACACGGCCGTGCCAACGATATTGCCAATTTGGTCGCTCAGCCGACAGATGAAGAGCACCATCAGGCTGTCACTACAACTGCCGTGGTGCAGCTCTGCAGAGCTCACATCCGCTTTTCAGCAGCAAAACTTCACATGCCATCTGGGATTGTGCGCTATCTGCAGTAGGACCGATTACATCACCGAGCACGCTGTGTTACCTTTAATAACTTCTCCCAATTATTGCCAGGACCCATGCCATCTACTAGATGAACATAGGCATCGCAGATTGAATCAGTGCAGCGACTCTACAAGGCCGTTGCAACATACACACCCCAAACCCCACACTGCCATATGACTCCCAGCCATCGTATTCTAGCTCCTCCATGCCCGCGAAAACTTTTGCCAAAATCCCCGATGACGTGACCACGCTCTACCCGAAGTGATTGAGGCTCACAGCCTAAAAACGACTCGGGGTAGTCGAAGTGAAGCAGCAAGTTATCGTAAAGAACTTCTCCGCCACCAAGAGACAACTAAGCAAAATACAACATTTCACGAGTAACCAGCCGCCGAGGACTGCGAGGTTATAGCCTCCACCTACTGCAGACTCAGCAAAATGGTTCATAAAATCAAGCACCTAACATCATCACTATCAATAAGATTCACAATGTTAAAAGCTTTCATCTATAATAATTCAAAACTTCCCACCTATTTATGCCATTATTCTTGGCAACCTTCGTCTGAATGTCGGTGCGAATACCCTAGTGGTAATAACATCTATAGCTACAATTCCACTGTGGCTCACGAAATGCAGACCCACCCAAGAAGCAATTACAATCACCAGATGCTTAACCCAGGACCTGGCTCAACTTTCACAGTAATGATGAAATAAGCTGTTGCAAAATATTAACACTGCTCTATGATTTTACAGTATATTTAAAAATTATAAAACGCTCTGTTTTAGTCTTCGCGATTCCCAATTCGTTCCATACATGATATCCTAAATTAGGTCTTGATGAGCAAAATTTTGCGACTTCTGGCTTCATCTTCAAAGTTAGGTTAGGTCTCTGAAATTATGATCCCAGAATTCACGGTTACAAGCAATATTCGGAAAATTACATGGCTTTCAGGCACATTATATAACACTACTACACTAATATTTACAGCCAAAACTTACCTCCATTTAGGTACACCCAAGAGCTTATTTGTTTCAAATTTAAGACCTACAGAAAATGAAATAACAGTAGTTTATAATCACTCCCCCTAAAGATTAGAAGGGCCGCTACAAACTAACTGACAGCAGTTGAGGAGTCCCTTGGTAACGTTTTTTCATTTCAACATATCCTAAACTTGTAAGAGACATTCTTAAAGCCCTAAAAATAAAAGTTGCTGCAAATCTCTACTGGGGATGGGCACACACCAAAATCATACGATGGAACTTCTGCCTACCAGCAGGTCTAGTCGGCATTGATAACGCAGATGGTAGCGCATCTGCCTCACGTTCAAGTGGTCCAGAATTCGAATCCAGTCAGGGTGAGATACCTGGATGAGGTATCTTTCCGGAATTTTCCCTGCCCTGAAAGACGAATACCAGGTATCTCTGAGCTCTAATTTGCCCTGCGCTCACCTGAATATTATTTCACCCATTTTATTCGTTGTCTGATATGACTTAACGTTGGAGGATGTATATTTAAAAACTAAAAACAACACAGCAAGTCGGTCTGTCTGGTTCAGTGGTAACCAGGAACAACAAGAGAGTGCTGCTGAAGATCTCCGACTCAGCTTCGGACAAAACGTCTGTAACGCAGCACGCAGCCTTCCATTCCGACTTATCATTTTATATTTAATGGCCTATTCTAAAACCGATTTAAATTTAATCTGAATTGTGGGGTCTTTTATTGCATCAGGTATACTGGATTCCCCTGATATTCCTTTAACATTTACTTGCTCCCTAAATGCCTATGTATACCTTGCCTTATGATCAGGATTCAGTTGAGCTGGTTGTTGAGCATCAGTGGTATTTTGGCTGCTTTTCCTTCCAGTATTCCACTGGATGGCATTCTGAACCTGAATTATGGGATGAGATTACCTGGTAACCTGGACACAACTGACATTACTTTTAACTCGTTTTCCTCTCTAACAGCTTCTGTAGATTTATTTATGTGTAGAGATTAATTAAAGGTAACTCACTGGTTGTATTATTTTTCAATAATAACAGAAGATATGACGTGGTATCTCATTGACTCCTCAACTCCAGTAGCGTCCTTAAAGTTTTCATTGTAAACGTCGCTGTCACTGGCACCTGGCAATCCTCAATACTGTATGAATTTAATAAGGGTAATCTATATATTACCTATTAATTATTCAAAGAGCACAATTATATTTCTCGCTTTAAGTTTCTAAAGTGATTAGGAAGGAAATTCACCACGTATTATAAGGGAAAGGTATTTAAATAGCCAACATCCAACACGCCTAACGTTGACATTTTCAGAATATAAAGGAAAATGGGCAAATCAGGTACCAGGAATGGAATTGAAATTGATATAGTATAGGACCTCGTATTTGTATGAAGAAAGGAAGACAAAAAAAAGAAAAGGGGTAAACATTTCACCAAATGTGCTTATTGATTTTGTATAAATCGTGGGGATCCCAAGGAAGCATAAGAGAAAAGTGTGGAACTTAAATGCTATTTTAGAACTTTATTCATTTTGACATTTTGTGGTATTTATTATTAATAATTATGGTGAACAAACGAGAAAGCATCCCATTCGACGTAATTAATATATGTGTTACATTTTCCTAATATTCTAGATAGTTCACACTCCATATTACTTATATAGTGTTTATAATGGTTTAGTATATAAAAAACGAGGGTCTATTTCTCTATTGTTAAACTGGGTGTAGGACTTCATATTTTAGTTCATCTTTGATGTTATATTTCTTGCCTCCAAAGCTCCGTCTTTTCCTCAGGAATGTCAAAACACTACATGAAAGTTAATAGCCGAATCCTTAATTACACAGAAGGAAGGCAGTTTCGTACTTTTTGTCGCACATTTGAAATGTTGTTTATAGATTTTACAAGGAAGAGGATAATCCCGCGGCACCGTGCCTTACATACATCAAGTAAACCTAAAAGCACAAAGAGGAAGGGATGACCTGAAGGAACTACAGGAGGCTATAAACTGCAAGCAGACCGGCCACAGAGAGTCCCGAAAGTCCCTAGAGCTTCAGACTTCACGAACAATTGCGATTAAGCTTTTATTTATGGAGCCTCTTTAATTCTTGTTCTCAGCGTCCTATTCTATAATGAGCGTGTAAAACCTCATAATTTTGCTCCGAGGCCACTTTCTCTTGGTTAATATTCTTCCAAGTGTCGTAAATCTACACACTGTCCTTCCGGTTTTATTTCTCCTACGAAGGAAGCTATGCTATGTGTTTTTTTACGCCTGAAAGAATTACAATGCTTTTCGCGCGGGTTTGAACCCAGGAACTCAGTAACTATAGGGTGTCATGTTACCTGGAGACCACCAAAGGCGATTTCTCACTACTAATACTGCCTAGAGAACGCCCTGAGCAACACGATGACCAAGAATTCTTCTAGATATCACAGGGAATGCCATTTCCTTGAGTAATTTTTCCCACGCGTCAGGAAACTGAAATGTGTAGTGTTTAACGCCCGCTTTTACTACATACGGCACCGCAGGCGGTGACACTGATGATACATGAGATGAAGATGGCCCACCAGTGGAATGAGATGGCGGGAAACCGGAGGTTCCGGAGAAAACCGGCCCCAGCGTCGTGTTGTCCACCACAAATCTCACTTTGCGGTCGCCTTGGATTGAACCCGGGCTGCCTTGGTGAGAGCCAAGCAGTCTAACCACTGAGCCACGGCGCAGCTTTGTCACGAAACTGAGAATCATACCACAAACAAACAAGAGAAGAAAAGAAAGTGAAAACAATATGATGCAAAGAAAAGCACGGTAAATGCGAAACTATCTCACCTTTCACCCACTGGTGAAAACAACGAGAACTACAAATCAGTGCGGAAGGTCAAAAGTAATGGAACCTATGAATTCCCGAGTATCAGCACCTTAATTCATTAATGGGTATATATAAGTAAATTTAGTTTTATTACTGAATACTTCAATTAGCACCTTAAAACCTTTTAAATCTATTAGTCATAAGCAATATACTTCTTTGGATTACACGATGTGCTTAGTAGGCAAAATTTTAACATAAAGCAATTATTTCCTGTTAAGTTTTTTTTTTTTTCCTTGTACCATTTATACCCCGCCTTTAACTGCTATGGTCATATCGGCGGCCGTTCTCCTTTAGAATATACTGAGGGTGTTAACTCGTTGTCTTTTGGTTTTTAATCATTAGATCACGCACACATTCACAATCTCATTTATACTTCTAGACTCTGGGGAAGATGGGGAATTATCTTGACCACCCCCACCGCAGGGAATCGAACCCGGGACCCCTAGCACGGCACACAGGTGCTCTACCGAATGAGCTATGGGGCCAGCCTGTTACGTTTTTATTCTAACTAAAACAGTTATGTTTCCCCGTTAACAATTGATTTTATAAATGTAAAGCATCTCTCGGATAATATAGCCAAACTGTTCCCTTCTTGTCCCTTATATAGCGCCGTAGGCCGAGTTCATTTAATTTCCGTAATACAGGAACAATTTTGCAGGCATATCGAAAGGACCACAGGTATTTTGTTCTATTTAAGCGGCAATATTACCTTCCAACCCATATTCAAAGAAAATAGTCTTAATAACAACTGTATCTTCGTTTCATGGAAGTTTTCCAAAAATCTGTGAAACATAGCTTCGTTTCAACTAGCTTAACTAAAAACGTGACAATGGGTATGCTGGTTCAAGATTGCTGTCAGAAATTTTGCGAGTAAGATAGTCTATGCTGGGCGATGCTAGGCTTGTGAAAATTTTTGTTATAATTTACCGTCATTCGTACATGTCACTGTGCTGAATTTTGTACTCCAATTAATCAACTGTTACAGGAAACATACGTGACCTTTTGATGACGAGCACGCGCACGTACACGCATACACACGCATGAGTACCTTCGTGCGCGCAAATATACAAGAACACACTATGAGGCTTGCACTCTAACCTATTTAAAGAGCGAAGGTACTAATTTTGATCTACCCTACATGTTCCCAGTATTTTCTAAGAAAAAGGATACCGGCTTTATTTACCGGAACAAACTGATCTCCGCGATATCAGAGGGAGAAAAGAAGGGGAGTAGGAGGGTGAGAGAGAAGCCGTCGACATGTGCTTGCAATCTGCACAGAGAACGTTAACAGAAGCCCTCTTTATTCCGCAGACAAATGGATACTGCTCTGCTAATGATACACGTGTTTCTCTTTCATATAAGATTTGTTCTGTTTCTGCATGAATTGAGATATTCTCCTCCTCCAAAATGGAAATCGTTATAACAGATTGATCTTAGATTATCCATAGAGGTGGATATTCAATTCTGTATGATGTAGCGATTGTTATGTTTCACTATAATAATGCATGAGGCAGAGTCAGCATGCTTATTTCAGTTTTACTCACTTTACTCATACACCTCATTCATTTACATTTTTATGAAGCAGCCCAAAACAGCCATCTGACTCGACCATCTTCCTCAGGTTCTGATACCTCATCATACTGATTAGTTAAGAGTACTTTGTTACCTTTATAACGGCAGAGTGTATTATATAGTGGCATAAGTGTGACTTAAGTTCAGAATATGCGGGAGAGAATTCAAGAGTGTGGGTGCACGATTACACAACAGTCAGAAATCTTCAAAACATTCGCGAAGGTCAAGGAAAAGATTGCCCAGAACTATCTGGCTGCGTGTTGAAATAATTCCAAGCACTTAAATTGTGGAGAATATCCCATTTACTCCACCTCGCTGGCTAGCATTGAATAACGCAATACCGGCCGCGGTTGTGCGGTTCTAGTTCGTCACAGCACTAAATCTTTATTTCAAGGAAAGTTTATTTAGAGCGTAAGATACTAAAGCGTCTAATACACTTTTTCTGTCTCTAGGAAAGTGGATGAACCGCAGTGTTGTTAGTATTTGCTACATTGAACTTCAAACCCATGGATAGTCTAAAACATTCACAAAATGATTAAAAATAAAATGAGTTATCATTTTCGTATTAGCCTCTTTACAAATTCGCATTCAAGAGCGCATAATAAAGTGGTTGTTATTTTGTTTATGTATTACTAGCCATGAATTAGGATTACTCGACAACAATGTGCCTTTATGGACAAGTAATACCTAAACGGCTTGTTTTAAACACAATATTGCCTTTGATATCATCTTGTGACCTCGTTGCCCAAAAGAGGTGACCATGCACTGAGGTTGGGGTAACAAGATATTTTCCCTGAGTAAGGAAATAACTGAGAGTGTACATATCCATTCTTTGCTGCAGCAGTGAACATGACAAATGGAGTCGGTCAGTGGACAAACCATACTCAGGTAACATACCAAAAATTCTACTTGAATGAATTCAATCCTCTGAGCCCACATTGTATTAGAAACATAAGTAGTGAAATAAGAAACATCTGGATACATGCATGACTTACGATGTAGGCCTAAGCATTGTGGCACATTGTTACTATCCAGCAATTATGAAGCGACTTTAGACAACTAACCAACGTGGATTCGGGCAGTACCTCCTAAGATTGGAACCGAAATTCCAAAACTCTTTGATATTTTGTGAAAGGAGCTCGAAAATCTATGCCCTACGTCATACCCAGGGGAATGACCCAAAGCAAACTGAGCGAAGCCAAAGATAACGCGTTTAAAGAAATGACCGAGAGCTTCAAGACTACCACGTTAGCCCTCCTGGCAAATGATCTCTCGTATGACATAGATACATAATATAATCGTTTCATTCCACCTCTGTTAAAAGCATAGAACAGTTCTACAAAAATAATTGTTATAATATCCTTTTCATCACCACAATATTATGCAAACTAATGGAGAGATTATGCGCCTACAACGGATAACAAAATATTGCTTGGTATTTGAAAAGTATGTGTGCCAAATTACATAACATCACTTCAAATCTTTATGACCATAATCTCACAGGTTCGTGCTGACTCCTCTTCCATTTAGAGACAAGCTTTCTCTGATGTATTTACGTACATATTACAGCAAATTTTCGCTAATTTGTCCGGATGGGTCACTTGCTTAGGGTTTGGCCTACTGATACCGAGGTCGTAGGTTCAAATCCGGCTAAGAGGGAATGGTTTTTAAGCACGTTTAGGAACGACAGCCGCATATACATATTCGCTCTATATATTCACTATAATTTTTTGTATTTTAAATAATAATAATATACGAACTATGGATTAAGTAGAGAAATGCGATTCCTGTGGGAATTTGATGTATTGGCATATTGCCAAGGTGCATAAGTTGGTTAGGGCAATTGCAAGGAGAGCAGAACATCCATTGTAAATCATAGCTATGGCACCGTATTTTTCGGTCTGGCTCTATTTTTGAACCTTAGTCTGCGCAGGAAAAGTGTAAGAGAGCCATAATTATTGCTTTGTTTACTTTCCGTTCTCGGCCTGGTTGCAGATCTCGTTTTTGTAAACCAGTCCTTAACGAAGGGGAATGACGTACTGTAATTTTCGTCACGCATTGTGAGAAAACTGTAACTCAACGTTTCTTTTCTGGAAATCCCAGAAGCAGGGCTGTGTCATAAGTCTAAAGGCAAGAAACTTGGATTTGGCTGTCTCAGTTTTAAGTCATTTGTCCATCTCAAACACGACCCTCTTCTCTGGTGGTTTTTCACGTATATATATGTGTGTATTATTTTTCCAATTAAAATACTCCTTTAACTATAATTGCTATAGGAACGTTCATTTACTTTGAAATATTTTAACTATCGGTAATATCATTATCTCTTGCACAGTTGTCTATGGCTATTCTTTGGAATATTACATAAGAAAATACACATATTTACAGTCTCATATGTACGCCACTGTAGCGTGGTGGCAATGTGTCTGTCTCAAGATAAAGAGATCTGGAGTACTAATTTCGGTCAGATTGAGTTATCTAGATAAAGTTTTCCTTATCCTGAAATATGAACGTCGGTTAACTCTAAGCTCTTGGGGTCCTTGACTCATTGGAGCATCATTTCATTCATCATTCGATTGACTTCACTTTGGAGAAGTAGTAAAAAATAATTCTAATACTTCCAGTCCCTGGGAAGGATAGGGAATTATTTTGGTTAGAGAAAATTGCTTATCCTGTAACCGAAATTGAAATTAGGACACCCCGCACAACAATCAGGTCTTCCTCCCACTGAGCGACAAGGTTATCTGGAATTTTTCATGGAAGATATTTGAGACTTTTTCAACTTTGGATTAAATTTTCAAGAAATTAGTTTACAAGAATTGTCAAAATTTTTAGCAAAAGATTTCCTGAATTCTAGATTGCCAACATAAAACATTTCGTTAAGGATGAAGTGCATAAATAACGATATGCCAGCATTATTTAAAGACCATTTGGATGACTGTTCACAACTTCCTAACATTCCCATACCCTGTTTCAGATTGGCAGTAATAATACAGTATACACTAAAGTGCTTTAGACTAAATGCGTAGAAATGAAAACCAGTCTTTAAATGATGGACTTCCATTAGTAGTAAGTTTAGAATGGGATATAGACAGACGATCATGTCACAATTTTAGTACTGAGACTTGGATTCCTGAGATCCGTGTTCAAATCTCTTAGCAACTATCCATATTTATCCTTTTCCTCGGGCTGAAACTCCTTCCCATAAATCACCTATTATTCCTCTTATTTCAATAAAGTCTCTTATTCTTCCATTGTTGTAGAGGCGTGCGAGGAAAATTTTGCCTGAAAAATAATTTTCTAATTTGACGTTTGACATTGGAATCCTTTGCTTGAAACTGCCCGGAATGGTTTCAAGCTTTTCTCGGGAAGCAAGCCAGGTGACAAGACTATTAGAAATCGACGCTTCAGAAGCGTACAGCTCTCCCATCATCAGGATATTTATTAAATGTTATAACTGCAAATGAATCACTGGATATAGCACAAATATAAACAATGACAAAACACTATCAATATTCACATTTTGAACAAAAGACTTTCCGGCAAATTAAATGTCATGTCAGGAGATGGCGGGAGTGTGAAAAATTAATTGGGTCAAAGAAACGTAACTACTTAACTTGGTTATCAAGCAGTATAGATACTTGTTCCTAAAGTAGACGGATTTCCATTCTTAATGCCGGTTTCCAAGATGAGCTGAACTGAAATCCAGTATCCTGATTAAGCGTGCTGCTCTCGGAGGAAATGACCAAAGCCTCCTTAATTCTCCACTCCCGGTAACCGTTGCATTTTGCCAAGATGGTCGTCTGCCGAAAGTTGGCTCTATGGTCCTTATCAAAACAATGCTCTGCCAGTCCCAACTTCTCAGGTTGCATTAAACGATTGCTCCTTTCATGTTCGTTCATTATGGTAGCGATGGTCCTTTCGGTTTATCCTATATGTGGTTATAACATTTAAAAAATATCGTGATGATGGGAGAGATGTACGATCCCGAAACGTCGACTTTTATTCGTCTTGTCACCAGGCTTGCTTCCCGAGAACAACTTGAACATATTCGTCGCCAGGAAAACGTCAGGTCTTATTTTAGTGTCCGGAGTATTAGACGGACTCTGTAGATGCTACTTAGGAAAATATTAAACATTTTGCCTACGTTGTGTCTGCTACTACTAGATCTGGTTGCCCTCGCACACTTTATCCTTCTCTTCCGTAGTTGGATGTAACACACTGCATAATCTAGGTACTATTTAATAAATAATGTAAGTCACATTCAGTATTGGGAATGCGAAGGAACTCAGCATATAAATAAACTGAAAGAAACATTTTGAAACACAGTTACTGGTGTTTTGCAGAGCACATTAAATTCTTATGTATAGCGTTATGTGAAATGAAGAAACAAACCATTGTAAAATAAGAGTAGTAAACTGCGGCTGATAATTCTATGTGAAAATATTATAAACACCATCGCAAACACTTATCTCCTATGTTTTGGACAGTTAAAGCAGAAAGAAGTTTGGTAAGATTAGACATGGCATTGTTATTTTAAATTGATGACATTATTGAAAATTACAAATGCTAAGGTGTCAAAAGAAGCCTTATAGACTTCACCTGAGTGGAAATACAATCGGATGCAAAATTAAACTTTCTCCAGGTCAGGCAAATGATATAGAATTGAGTTGGACTAAAGAGACATGTGTACTTGACTAAGAAAGAAAGGAAGGAATGTTCAGGAATGGCAGGGTATAAACCGGGAGGCTGGAGAAACATTTCAGAACTGTGTATTATATGATATGGATGAAGATTAGTTATATATTGTCACACAAGTGTCTGAGTTTACTCCAGTGGACACGAAAATATTTTGCCAGGTTGTGACAACATATTGTCGGATATTGCAAAATGGGATGAATAGTACAATTCAAGTTCTGAGAAGAATTCTGGAGTGCAACAAGAAAGAGCTAAGTATTTTGGGTTCCACTGGTTCACCTGAGGAGCTGGGAAAACGTGGACAGTTTTCATGTGGGCTATGTGGTTCAAGTGCGCGAAGCCAGATCTAATTGGTTAGTTAGGCAGATAAATCAAGTTCTGTACCACTTTCTTTTGTATGCAGCGATAATCTTTAATTTGTAGCTTTAAAATACATTCACGGTTAATAATTTGATCCAGAAAATATGTATATTCTTACCTGCGTGCCTATTTCTCCACTATCCTCAGACGGGTTGGTTTCTGATGTGGTGCAAATGCCATATATCTAAGTTCTTAATTTTTTTACCAGTATTTTAAAATATTTTATAAGAAAACCTATTATCACAGTGCTAAAGAATTACAAATATTCGATTGGTTGAAAACACAAGGAATTACGTCATATATTCGTTATCATTCGCAGTCGTTAACAAGAAAACGAGGTAGTGTACCTTTAAATATTTCACTTCTACTTTAATTGAATGAATACTGCATAAATACTTATTTTACTATCATTTACAAAGGTTTTTTTTTGTAATTTTACGTCCTCCAACGTTAAGTCATTTCGGACGGTGAATGAAATGCATGAAATGATGCTCTAATTTGTCCAGGGTCCATGGAGCTTAGAGTTACCTGACATTCGTCTATCAGGATAAGGGAAAACCCCTGAAAAGCCTTATCCAGGTAACTCACCCTGACCGAGATTCGAACTCAAAACCTCCTGAACGTGAGGCAGACATGCTATCATCTACGCTACCGAGGCGGGATTTACAAAGCTTCAAATGCCTTTTTTTCATAGAAACAAATGAGAGAAGAATCAGAGGTAAAACAGTAAAGATGTTGAGAAAGTGGGAGGGTTGAGAAATACCTGTGTGGAGGATGAGGGGAGGTGTAAAACGAAGGAAGAGAAAGGGAGAGGGATAAAAAAGCAAGGATTTCTCAATTTAAGGCAATAAAATATCTATGGCCGAATTACCCTGAATACTGTGTATCTCAGTCCTCTTGTAACACCTTTTATTTAACACTTCGGGGAGACA
>CM060950.1:99000382-99067882 GCA_030765055.1 Mantis religiosa
TTTTACGGGTCTTTAGGATATTGCTGGGGAGGTTAATTGCATCAACTGAATAACCTGTCCATCTATTTTATTCCCATTATCATTTCACAGCATCTCTCCTCTGGTGGTCTTTTTCAGGGTAGTAGTTTCGGCGGGTTTCTCGGCGGTGCATGGCAAGATGATAGGCTGTGTGCAAAACTTCCTACTCCGGTAGGACGTTCTCCAGTCTCTGAGCTCTGTCTGTGTAGCCTTTTCTGGACAGCAGTCGGGTGAGCTTACGTTTGTGCTGGCCTGCTGGGGAGTTTCCAACTGGCAAAATGCCCTGCCCACTGTCCTGGGTCGCCCTCGGTCTGCTTTCGCCTCATTCTTCCTCCCGGCGGTGCCCCACTTAAGTCATGCATTCAATAGATCAAGACTAGTGGCAGTGCCGAATCCCCTTCGTACCGCACTTCAATCCAATTCAGTCCAAGCTAAGTGAATTGCTTAATTGCAGTGTATCTTAAAGCGTGCAAATTTCTCTTCTAATCTCCTAGTCTTAATATTTAAAGATCCGTATGAAAATAATATTTGCTTGAAAAACTTAAGTGTTGCTTTCAGGGTTAATATGACCAGTTTAAAATCTTTTGACCCTCCCTCATTAAGAATATTTTTTACAGATCTTTCTTTGAAGCAAGTCAGCAAAGTTTTTGCGGAGTAGTAATGTTGATTTAGCCT
Source organism: Mantis religiosa (assembly GCA_030765055.1). Classification (NCBI taxonomy): domain Eukaryota; kingdom Metazoa; phylum Arthropoda; class Insecta; order Mantodea; family Mantidae; genus Mantis; species Mantis religiosa. The sequence goes on from CM060950.1 coordinate 99,001,076, forward strand.
TCCCTTTTTCAAGATGTAATCTATGGACGCTAATTATATGCTCTTCTTGGTTATGGTGCTTCCATTGTTTTTATTTGTATTTATATACATATTGGGTCTCCGTCTTAACTTTTATTAATTTTGTAGGAATTTCAAACACATTTGAATAAATAAATCTGACCCTTGTGGTAAAGTCACACGTCTTTTTCTGAATACCATTGTTTTATTTTATATAGCTTCAAGAAACATTTTCATTATAATTAACTGCCAATCGTTCCAGAAATATATTATCTGTTCATTTGTTTGTAGGCATAAGTAAAAGAAAGGAAGCCTGATAGATAGCCACGTTTAAACGTCTTTTGCAATATTAGGGAACATAAAGTCCATAGCCATTGCATTAAAACGAGAGAAAATAATGTATGTTATCATTACATCCAAAAGCACAGCATAAACAAATTCTAAACATAAAAGAAATCTCCGAAATGGCTGATTTCACAAATAAGTTATTTAGAATAACTTGTATGTCTTAAAGGGATACACATTTGCTGCGCAAGATTTTTGTATCGTTTATAAACTGTATGATATTTCCTGGAAATGAAAAGCACTTCGGTCTGTTAGCAGGGAGATATCAGTAGTTATAAGAAACACACTTGACCAGAACATAACACAGAGCGGGGAAAACAGGAACTTTGTAGGGGCGAATCCGCGTCTGGTGCCTCTCTGCAATGGTACTGCTTTAAAAAAAGGGAGAAACACGATTTTAAATTATTTGTACACTCCTATCGCGGTAATGCTTACTATAGTTCATGTGAAGTATCTTGGGTATCAACAGAAAGCTGTAGAGGCTCAACAAAGTCACAATAAATTCTTAGTTTGAACTGTTATGATACTTATCTATACATATAGAGTGTTTCGAAACGACACCGAACGAATATATAGAAGTAGTTTCTCAGTTTCTATGTGACAAATATAGATTTTTTTACCGCCAATATAGCCACATTAATAGAACGCTGCTGGAATGAGTGTGGAGTAGGCAGTGACAGGAGTAACGCCACGTACCTCACGCTATCGAAGGCATCGCAGATAGGTGTCACAGCATGCCGCCTGCTGTAGCTGTCTGTAAATATCCCGGCATGCTCTATATTAGCCTGCTAATATTAAACATTTATTTTGCTTATATAATCAAAATAAAGAAGCTATTCCTCAGTTATTGGTGTTTAACGTGGTTAAACATTGGTTTATAACATTCCGTTATAAAACTTGAAGACGGCAAATAAGCTGGTGGGCATATTCAACTTAAACCTTTCAGAGGGACTTTAATGTTAGTGAGGTTGAGGATGGAAGTATTAAACAGTAAAAATAACAGAGAACAATATCAATGACTTGTAGATAAAGTTAACCAAAACTAAATACATTATTGCAATGAGACAAGCATTTTATTTCACTGTATGAAGTATTTGTAATTGGAAAGGAAGCTGATGATCTCAAAGTAACTAGTTGAAAGCACTGTACAATTAAGACAATAGCAAAATGAGCAGCCTTGGAAATGTCTGAGTCATTAGTCGGCTTTTTCACAAGTAACTGCCCTTTGCCCCGTTACTTTAAAGCGAGGCTAGAGTCACTGATAAAGAGCAAGGAACACTGCTGTTGTTTTCGTGGGCGGTACGCCCCAATAACAACTTTTGAGGTTCGCACACCAGCGGTTCCTGCGCTGCCTAATCACAAAAGAATGCAATATTTAATGGTGCATAAAATTATAACTAAGGGAACTTCGAAGCTGCGACACCGAAATTCGGACTAGTTAAGTTAAAAAATACGAAACAGCTATATTCGTTCGGTGTCGTTTCGAAACAAACTGTATATATAATTTTCTATCAGACAGGAAATAGCGACTTTGGGATACTTGCTGCTTTAGCGGGGAGTGGTGAGATGAAGCTATAGCAAAAATTCTGGCACGCTTATCATTGGCAGCACAAGCCGAACACTAGTGACAATGGTACTCATATAAAGATTAGATTAAATTAGATTAGATTTTATGGTGCATATTCCAAAATTTTACAGGGTTTAACTTTTGGCTACATTTATTTGTCTTTACCTTGTTGGTACCTTGGCTTACATGACACCCTGATTTTCTGCTCTGCCAGGTAGCTCAACCTAATATAATATATTGATAAATGACAGATAAGCTATTATCAATAACTTACACGTGAGGTGTGGAAAAGTTAGCGGAAAACTGTGTTTTTATAGCTCAATCGTCATTTCGCATTTACATATAGAACATTAAATTAATCATTTATTTCTAATCCTATACGTATTGTATAGCAGACGATGAAAAGAAAAGTTTGCTTCTACTGAGGAAACTGGAACCTCTTGAATATATGTGTACTGCGATATGATATTTTATTTACTTAACTACGAGGACAGCCTGTATTTTTCTTCCTTTGGCAAAGTAGCTTGTGTTCTATTAATGCCCTTTGGCAGTAGTAGGTACGATAAAACTGAAATATATGGAGAACCTACTCCTGATTTAAATTTATGTTTCGCGTAAACTGAAAGGTTCTGAGAAAGTAAAGACAAAAATGCTTTATTTTGCTTTCAATACCTTTTGTTCGATGGCGATAACCCCAGTCAAGAAAAAGCTGTGTTGGATTTATTCCACACATGTGAAAACGTTAAAGTACCAACGAACGTATCTTAAATTGATATGTCGTTCTCTAATGTATTTATAAAATGTGCGGAAACTCGACATTTGCCTGAGGAAAACATCGGCTAAGCTTCCGAGTCCCATGGAAGCTCTACATTGTCTTTGAGATTGGAGGTAGTGCCTGTCCTGTGCAGTGGAGAAAAGGGGAGTTCACAACTATCTATGATGTACATATTCTATGATCTAACTGAGAATCACCTCAACAATTCAACCATCCCTTTAATTAATTTTCTCTCGTGTATCCCCTATTCGGTTGTTAAAGTTTGTTCGTTGACAACTATTAAAAATCACGAGCTTATCTTCACACTATCAGGCACCAGTGCTGCAGCCGCCAATGGAATTGGGAGAAGGTAACAGAAAATGAGGAAAATATAAAGAATGACAGTGAGAAACTGAGAGATGAAGTAACACGATTGAATATTAATATCTAACGTAATGTTGCGAAAAGAGCTGAGATTATTCCTATTTTCTAATATGTTCGTTAGATCCGACAATGTAGATATACGTTCCAGTGTAGTAACATCTGTCTTTGAAGTCGAGTAAACACTGCTAATATATAAGGTATGTTTCTCATAAAGTAAACATTTGCAAAATTGATTGTACAAAATCGTATTACGTACGATTGTACAAAGCAGTATTGCTTACGATGCTGTCTATTATCAGGATCATAACAACGTCCAAATGTGTCGCAGTTTCGTCTCATATGAGTTCTACTCCATGCCAGTAAATTTACTTTCAAGGACTGACGCTTTCAATCAGTCTGAGCCCGCTTCCGCGACCTTGGGATATGAGTTATCTGCTGAACAACTGGGCTGTACAGACCACAAAAATACGAATAGGTCAGAAATCATTTCTAAGGAATAATATTTGGGAAGTATCCAGCACACATAAATATTTTGATGTGCCTCATGGTTCCATATTACTCTTTGATTTAATACGCTAAAATTATTCATTTAAATTATTTATCTCGCTAGCATTTCCATATAATGCAGACGGACCTTTAACTCCCACACACTCATTTACCTTCTTCTTGTTCTTGTTCTTCTTCTTCTTCTTCTTCTTCTTCTTCTTCTTCTTCTTCTTCTTCTTCTTCTTCTTCTTCTTCTTCTTCACTTCATGGCATAGGCAATCAAGTGCCTGTTCCGCCTTCGAAGCCCTCCAGCCATCGTTTCCTGGGTCTGCCCACCGATCTCCTACCTTTAGGATGAAACTGTAATATTTGTTTTGTAAGTCTATTATCTGGCACTCTTTCAACATGATCCTTCCATTTTTGTCTGATATCTTTTAACCTATCATTCATACTAAAAACGTCCAGCTCTTCTCTTATATTTTTATTCCTTATTAAGTCCCCCTTCGTGCATCCTTTCACACTTCTCAAAAATTTCATTTCTGAAGGCTGTATTTTACTCTGTTGCTTTTTAGTTAACGTCCAAGTCTCACTTCCGTATGTCAGTATAGGTACAGCCATAACTTTGTAGCACTTCAATTTTGTTTCTTTACGTATTTTGTTTCTAAACGTTCTATTTATTGTTCCACACACTCTTTGAAATTTGCATATTTTATTGCAGTCATCATATTCCTTGTCATAACTAACATCAGTTCCCAAGTAGTTAAAATGGCTTACCTGTTCAAGGCAACGATTATTTATAACTATTTTTGTTCTAATTGGCTCTTTCCCAATGAATTCCATTACCTTTGATTTTATAAAAGAAATTTTCATATTACATGGCTTAAAAAGTTCACTAAGTTTAAAAATAGATTTTTGAAGGGCAGACTCGCTATTTTGTATAATAACTAAGTCGTCAGCAAACAATAAAATGTTTAAAAAGTTTTTATTTGAAATTTTAAAACCTACATTCACTAGCTGCCTCCATTTACACACTAGGTCGTCAATATAAATACTAAAAAGTGTAGGTGATAAAGTACACCCTTGTCTGGCACCCTGAGTAGTAAGATTTTCTTTTAGAAATTTTACCATTGTTCCTCACATTTACTTTTGTTTGGAAGTAGAAGCATTGTTACATTTTTACCAATTGTTGTGGGTATCCTCGTTCTTCCAATATTTGCCACATTTTGCATCGGTTTACCCTATCTAAGACTTTTTTCAAAGTCAATAAACGCCATATGCGTTTCTTTATTAAACTCCCTATGTTTTTAAATTAGTTGTTTAACAATAAAAATGATATGTGCACAGGATCTGCCTCTTCTAAATCCACTTTGTTCTTCCGAGAGAAGAATTTCAGCTATATTCTGCAACCTTTTCTTTATTATTCTAGCAAATATTTTATAGGCCGTATCCAGTAAACAATCTTCAATGTATCTTCTGGGATACATTGCTTCTTCCAGCACATATTATAGAAATGTAGCAGTGGAAGCTTTAGCAATAACCCCCATATTTAAATAACTCTGTGTTCAATCCATCTTGGCCCGTTGTTTTCCTATTTTTAGTTTTTATGGGTGCTTCTTCTAATTATTCAATTAAAATTAAATCTTCTTCATATGTGACGTTACCTTCTGCGTTTTCGTTACTTATCTCCGCATTTTCGTCATACCATAAAGCTTCGTAACGTTCTAAACATTTAGACTTGGTTATTATACTTAAATATGCTGTATCTCTCTCATTTTGGTTTAAATGCCTCAGAAGTTTACATGCAAAGAGCTGTCTTCCATGTAAGTCGTGTTCCACATCTCCTATAAATTTATTCCAAGATGCATCGTTTAACCTCCTCACCGAACTCTTAGCCATATTTCGTCTTGCCTTATATGCTTGTTTAGTTTCCTCAGTATTTAATTGTAAGTATCTATGATAAGCTTTATTTTTTTCCTCAACTGCCTTTGTAATTTCTTCATTCCACATTCTTAGTCCCTTTTTTCTTATTTTTTTTTCATTTTACTGGCAGATTCTTCTATGCAGCCTTTTATATCCCTCCATTCCTCTTCAACGTCATCTCTAGTTGTTATTTCTTGTAATCGATGAGATAAGCTGTTCTGGTATAAGTATTTGATACTATTATCCTGTACTAAATTAACTTTAAATACTTCTTCATTTACTTTCGTAAAATTATTCTTTTTCTTCCATCTAGTTAATAAAGCAATTTTAGCCACTACTAAGTAATGGTCTGAGTATATTTCACACCGCTATATACATGTACATCTTGTACTTGCTTGCTAATCTTTTTGTTTGCTAAAACATAATCTATTATACTTGTAGAACCTCTAGCACTCCAGTTATATTTGTTGATCTTTTTTCTGAAACATTTAATTGTAACTTTTAAATCATTACTATTAGCAAACTATATAAGTGAGTCTCCATTATTGTTTTTACCCTAGCTCTCCATATACTCCTAATATTTCTGGAATCATATTATTTCCAACTCCTGCGTTCATATCCCCACTAATAATTACGTAGTTTTATTCCACTTATCTAAGTCTCTCTGTAAATTTTCATAGAAATCTATTGTTTCCTCTTTCCGACCTTCTACCGGAGCGTATACTCTTATTACTGTAAGATGTTTTCTACATGTTTTAAATATTACGCTTATTATTCTGTCGTCTATATATGTATAGCTTTCAATTTTTGCTTTGTACTTTTGATCTATTAATATTGTTACTCCGCTGGTCGTTTGTTTGTGCTGCTCTACTCCACTATATATCATTGTGTATATATTTAAATCTTTAGTTTCTCTCAATTTCTTTTTAGTCTCTGATATTGTGGCTATATTGATTTTTTTCTTCTTTAACTCTTTACATAGTTCTTCTTCTTTGGTATTAATGCTTCTTACATTCCATGTTGCTAGCTTTAATCTATCATTTATTCCAAGTCGTTTATCCTTTACTGGCTGGGGTCCTCTTCCATTAAATCCGCCCGGCTGATTTCTTCGATGGTTTTGAGTAAGTAAATTTCCCCATTATGGGTTACCAGCCCGTAGATGGGTAAGTCATGTGAAGGGTTTGCCTTCTCACGGCTCATGACTTCTGGTAATTTTTAATCAAGGTTGTCTTCCCTTAGCCCATGGTAACCCAATACCTAACTACAGGGCAGTAACGCCGGAGATGTCTTCTCTGCCTCTTCAGTCATTGAGATTCTAGATCTTCTTCTGCCGTTAGAGTCGTTTGGCATCTTCTAAGAGGTTTCCGGGCGTCCAATCTGGGTACAGTCGTCACTTACCTTTTTATAAAATTATTAGTCTTATCAGTATAAACCATGAAGCAAGTGAACCAACTATTGCTTGTGTTTACAAAAGCAACTACATATTAAGCCAAATTGGAATCAAAGCTATACCGATACTCAGACGCGTGGAAGTCCTTAATTGTTCCTAGATGGAGAGTCTGTCACAAGTCGCACTGTTGCAGCCGACCAGACAGGGCAATGAGTGGTACGTCGACAAGGAAGCTCTTTAGTGTCCACAAGAAGTACTCTTTCCTTTTAACAAACATTCGGGTCATCTCTTCGGCACATAGCGACGAGTGGTTTGCTCTGCGTGGCAACAGGCTCAGAACAGTTAAAGAGCTTCCGGTTAAATGGGTGACATCCTGTCGGCGATCCCGTCAGAAGAAGTTATTTTAGCTCGTTTACGTATTGGTCGCTGCCATTTTACACATTTTTAAATTAAACGGGGACCCTTCTCCGGTCTGTCCGCAGTGCGGTGCCGACCTGACAGTCCGACACAACCTTTTTGAATGTTTTAGTTTAGCTCGTGTCCACATTTCTCTCCAGCTGCCGGCCAGTTTGGTGGAGATACTTGCGGATGACGAGACGGCAGTGGCCAAGGTTTTTAAACTGGTTTTAAATGTTCATTTTAGAATTTAATCACCGCTAGGTTTTTATGCATTTTATTCGGCTATTTTATTTATCGTCCGTTTTAACTTTAGTGTGTTGCTTGGACAATTTTAGCCACCTTTTACATGGTTTTTATTATCATTAACTTTTAAAAGGGCGCTGATGACCACGCCGTTGAGCGCCCTGATACCCATATCATCATCATCATCATCATCATCATCATCATCATCATCATCATCATCATCATCATCATCATCATCATCATCATCATCATCATCATCATCATCATCATTTTCGTCACATACATTGGAAACCTAGAAGCACAACAGAAGCTTAAGAAGCACATGGAACGAATGGGAAATGATGGGGAAGAAATTACGATAGATGAGAAATGACTACAGCAATCGCCTTCCAACCACAAATTATTGCGAAAAACTCAAGATCAGACTGAGAGGTTGTCGGGATTCGAAAACCAGACCTCCCGAAACCGAGCCTCGCAGTAAGTGCGGAAACTATTCATTCGTAAGAGGACAATTATACATTTTTCTCTAAAGAAAACACTTCACACCAAATGATAACAAAGCGGTTTCTATGTAGTTGTTTTATTTATTGTTCACTGTTGCACATCAGAATAATGCTATTCAAATAATTTGAAGTCAGCTCATTTAAGTTCACTTCTGATAAAGGCAGTCGTAATCTTGGCAAAAACACTTCAGTACCTTCACGTTTCGCTGCATAAACGGATGCACCAAACGCTCTCGTGGAACCCTGGAGTTGACTAAAGGGTTTTAACCAGTTGACTAATGCTTACGTAGAAAACCACAGCACGCAGCATTAATCTAGATCAGTAAAATAAGCCATTACTCTCCCGGGTTTTGTCTCGAATACTCAGTTTGTGGAAGGCAGACCACCAGTTTGTTTACCTCTGTTCCAATTCACAATCAGGTGTGGGTGATGGGGTAAACATCTGGGACTGTCGAACAGAGGGAAATCTGCCAGCAATTATTTTCTGTTTGTTATTTCCTGAAAATGCGTATCTATTGAATCAGCATCATAAGCTAAAAATGTAGTTTATTCGCGTTAGTCTACCTTGTAAGACTTTAATGTAAAAACTTCCCACTCCATTAACTCCTCCAATTTGTCTTCTAATGTAAGTATTTAAAACCTGTGGGCAGAGTAATTGAAACAGGAACTTTGGTCCTCGGATCAATTATTCATTTACTTATGTAATATGTTTCATAATTATTCATAAATTTAAGAACTGTAACTAGCTGTTTTAGTGAAAGTAAAATTGTAGACTTTGATGTAAAATATTGTAACGAACCTGGGCAGATATACGTGAGAAAAACTGCACTCCCGGACGACAGTCTATGAAAGGCGGATATTAGACAATAGAAGGAATGCTAGCTATTTTACTGTACCATTATACAGGTCAATATAGCCTTAGTTTTTCCTTGTAATGCCGTGCTGTGTGTATATAAGAGGGTAGCAACCCCTATTCAGTTCTCAGTTGTTGCTCATTTGTTGCTCATTGCTCATTGCAGTATAATATACATCTGTCAGGTGTGTTAGACGAAGTGCCGCGTTCAATAAAAATGTATTATAAAATATCCGTGCCCGCCTCGGTAGCGTAGATGGTAGCGCGTCTGCCTCACGTTCAAGAGATCCCGAGTTCAAATCTTGGTCAGGGTGAGTTACCTGGATAAGGTTTTTCTGGTGTTTTCCCTTATCCTGATAGACGAATGTCAGGTAACTCTAAGCTCCATGGAACCCGGACCTATTTGAGCATCATTTCACCGAATACATTCATCTTCCTATATGACTTAACGTTGGGGGACGTAAATCACCACAAAAAATGTCCGCCGAAAGTGCAGTTATTTAAGTGCCCGGGTGCCACGAGTGTAAGGTCAAATTAAAACAGTTTAGAGATTATCGTTGGTTTGTGTTGTCTCAACCTTAATACCCTGAGAACCCAAAAAAAGAATCCATGCAGGAGAAGCAGCTACAGCCAAGGGTAAAGCAAGCAGCCGACGACGACGTGGAGACCGAGGAAGGAGTCTCGACGTTGACCCAGGTACGTGCAGCCGTGAGGCGGAGAGATAGGACGGCCGCATAATTCAGCAGATATTTTGCCTCCATGTTCCACCACCTTTCCTTCGAAAAGAGTAACATTATTGATAGCTTTGCACTACTCTTTTTATTAGTAATGTTTAACGCCCGTTGGTATTGCGTACGGCATACACCTGGTGGGTATTGATTTGCATAAAGTGAAATTATAAATTGGTAAGAACGTTTAGTGTACCTACTGACACTGACGAGGTAATGGGACAGGAATACCTGGCAAAACCTTTGTAAGAGTAGACATACATCTCGCGATTTCAACCGTAGATATCCCGAAAACGAATACAATTTAATGACCTCTACCGCTCTTGTCGGCTTTATATTCCGTGGATTGGTTTCACCCTGAGGTAAGGTATAGGCCTTCATTTGTGTTAGTGTCCTTCTGCTCGATCTCCTGAAAAATTTCAGAGCAATAAAGGGTTCTCAACGCTTGTAATTTTAAAACATATGCAACTTTTTGTCTTTACAGAAACAATACTTACATACTTTAAACATTGGCATCGGTACATAAATCCACTTCTTCAAATTTAGAAGTTAAAATCCGAAAATTTATACATCCTTCAAATTTATTTTTATAAAAGGACTCAAAGCATAACTACAGAAATCGGAGCATTTACATATTCTGTCTCTTAGGCTGAGATGGAGTCCGCTTTGGCAAAAGAAGGAGCTTTATAGTGGAGGGAGTGAAGAGAAATATGGTGATAACTAGTGCATTTAGGAACCGGTAGTACCGCAGTCTGTAACGAGTTTCATTTGGAGAAGCACAGGAATGAGAGTAATGGTAAATAATGTAACTAGGTTTTCTCTTCCACATCCAAGATTTAGTTATAACTCACATGTCCCTTCTGATTCTATTAATGTCAATCTTAACATTACTTGAAGATTATCTGAAGCGTCTGATTGTTTCATTTGGGGATCGTAAAAGGATAAGGAAAGCAATTGTTTATTTAATGATAAGGTACAGAAATGTACTGATAAAGATGGCAAGAAATCCCATCATATCCTCTAGTCACATGCGTTAGCACTTATCTATTTAAGTACATTTGAATTTCTTAATCAATCACTCTAACTATGGCGCATATATTAACTGGCAGGAAAGAAGCGGAAAGCGATAGCCCATCGACCAAACGGTGTAGTGGCGTTGTTCTAAAGGTTACCATGGATTTATCTATGGAAATAGATACCTCTCAGGTAGCACACTGATTACACCACGTGGAGTAAACATATATCTGTCATTGGTGATTTCTGCGAATTCCATTGGTTGAAGTGATGCGTTCACTGGTGCTTAGGACACTACCAGGAGGCGAGGCAGTACCCCTCTCACTCTTACAAGAATAATCAGTACGTTATCTGAGAGGTTTCTGTTAACAAAGATAAATCCATGGTAACCGTTCCACCAGCGCGACAATACCACGCCTCAGCAGCGGAGATATTATATACGGATGGCTCTCTATAGCTTTTCCATGCTCATTTCATGACTTATAAGGTACAGTGAGAGACATTAAATATAGATGGAGTCAACATGAAAAATTCAATGCCACGGCCGGGATTTGAACCACGGTTCCAGCCGTGGTATTGAATTTTTCATGTTGACTCTATCAAAAACCTTAGCCTTTGTAAGGTTAGTGTTAGGAAATGATTAATTCACATCAATTAACTAAAATATTTAATATACTTTACCACTTAACATAAGAATAATAATTATATGCCACTTTCAAAGTGCAAACAAGAAATTTACGGCCATTGACGTAACAGTATTCCTCAAATAAAAGTGGGCGTTAAAATAAACCCAGCTTGATTCTGAGACGAAAAGCGTAAGCAAAAAGTAAAAGGTGGAGTTAATTCTGTTAATTTTTCTAGTAGTACAGTTCTAATTTTCATTTCAATGTCATACAGTGATTTTAGTCTATTGCCCTTTATTGCAATCCAAATGGTAACTATTTTAAATCAAGAAGGTGCTAATCGAGGACATTAACTTTTGAATATCAGTTGCTTGAAGCCCCAAAATGGAAAGAGTGTGGAGAACTTAGAGGTTTTTGAACCTTCTGTCATTGCTAAGGGTTTAAAATATCCATATAGAAAGGTTCACTACACCAGGGATATTTCATTCTCATGCATACAAGCTGAAAGAGAGCGTGTCTAAGTACACACTTTTGATTTAGTGCCTTTAGACAAAATAAGTAAATACATCAGAAAGTTAAAAATTATACCAATCGAAGGAAGAAAGTAAATTATAAAACTCACTTTTTATGGTAAATATTACAGTACAGATATTTAAAATGTTTTAATTGAAGTTTCGTTTTAAAATTTCTATTGCAAGTTAGTCTATTGTACGTTTTAATTGACTTATATAAAATCTCAGTTTCCATGGAAAACGATAATAAAATTACAGTAGGACAAGCTTGATTGGTCATATTAACTACTGGCTTTCAGGGAAAAAGCGTAGCTTATCTCAAACCATTCAAAGTTGCTGTTGATTAAATTCAAGCTCTGTTCTTGGAGTAATTAATTCTTAAATCATCGCAATTTGCCACAGCAAACTATGCAGCAAAGTAGGAGTTTATAAATCGCATTTATATACAGAGGAATTGAATGGTATTAAAATAAGTCACCATTTTAAATGTGATAAGCAGCTTACGTTGACTAAATTAGGCAAGAAAGAGATAAAGAGAGTTTTGAATACTAAACAGATAGTTGCTTTTACTATTTGGGGGTTCATTTCTTAACACAAAGTCCGTAATCTCATACATCGGAGTTGGCTTTGCCATGTACTTAGAGCTTTGAAAGGCTAAACTTCCTACTGAGTGTTTGCTTTACCATCAACCTGGGTGTATCTATGGATCCACAAAATTGGGATAAATTACCGAGGTAGTACTTGGTAGTAGTGCTACAGATTACTAGATCACAGAATCGACTCCCGACGGAGAAGCTAGTTTATCCAAGCTCATCAAGCACTTTCGATTCACTTCAATGCTCCTGGATACACTTGACTTGCACGGAAATGCGTGAATCCCTCCGGGCCATAATGGCATAGGCGTAAAACCAAGCCTCCGTCGTCAAACTCAGAGTGACGTAAATGTACCCATGTAATTCCAGTTAACATACGGCCCTGAACTCTATTGAGCATGTTTGTGTCATAGCATAGTTCACAGCTGATTTGGTATTTCTTAGTATTTATATTTATATGTTAACGTCGGTGTTTTTTTGGTAGCACCATTTCCATCAACCTAGGTATAGATAACTTTTGATGTAAACAGAGGCTACTCCTTAGCTTAGAATTTGAAATTCTTTTCCAATAACATGATTTAATTTTATGCAACGCCTACTAAACCTAACAGTCATAATTAGTAGCTCGAATATTACACATATAAGAATAATTACTTACCAACAGCCTCACAGAGCAACAAATAACCACTCAGTATATAAAATCAATTGTTGTTTTCCCTGACATGGAACATGCAATAATAACATTGAAGTGGTGTTCTTATTTTGTCTATTTTTGCTTTATTAATAGTTTTATATATGCTGGTAACTGATAATGAACTAGGATATATTAACCGTAATTTAACTTCTATTCTTCATACCATAATTTTCTCTATACGATGTACGATAACATGGAAGTCGCTCAACTGCATTAATGGGAAACAAACGACGCAAACTATTGTGTTTGTAATTGTTTAGCAGTGTTTCTGCACATTCTTTTCTCTGCACACTTATTACCAAATGTTTATCTTGATAGTGTCCTGCGAGCTTTAATTAACTTTTTAAATGCCTTGTGCAATACCTCTGAATTCCTCTAAAGGAACACGAGGCTCTCGTGCAAGTGCAGCCTAAGGCTAAATATTGTAGCAATAAATCGTTAATCCGAGGAAAAGGCCGATAAATTAATGGCATTGATCTTCATGATAGGTATAAATTTCTACAAGGTATCAGATAGAACAAAAGAACTATAATATTTGAAGGAGCTTCAACATTCTGTTACACGCTAGTTAACTGTTCACCCATTGAATAGTCAATAACTACGAATGGATCAAATATGGTTTCAGAAACACATATTAATGTTGAATTTTTATCTTCTTAATCACATAATGCGGCTTCAAGCAGGAAACGAAGACCAACGTGAAGCACTTCTAACATGTTACAGGTTGCAAACTATGAGAAAATCCATAGCTTAGGCGTTATATGGGTGTTCAAGAATATATTTATTTTTGTGGTATTGTCACAGACAAATTTGTAGCACTTAACACCTTTTAAACGCTACAGAAAAGTGGGCTTACACATAATGTGGGATGTTGCAAATTTATTTCTAGAAATGTAAAGGCACGTTGGTCTGCTACTACATGACATCGCCCTAGTGCATGTGTCATCATAATTAATGGGAGACATGATGTGCCGCGCTCTGATTCCCGTATGGCAACAGAATATTCTAGTGGGTCATGTACATATGTTCGACTTCTTGGTAAAAGTACATCCCTGTTCTCTGTTTCAAGGCCGTCTTGGATTTTTCCCTAGTTACTACAGTTGCCACAAAACCTACTACTACGACAGGCGCATATCATCGTACTGCCTCTGTAGGACGTTTCTCTTTAAATGTTTTGCTTTCTATCAAACTTCCTCTGCTGTTACTTAAGCTCATTCGATACATTTTGCTCCTAGGCTCTTTTGCTTCCTTATCTAGATCCTTACTGGGAAACGCCACGACGACATGTGCTGGTCGCATCTGAGAGGTCGTGGGTTCAATCCCCGCTTCAGGCTTTTCTGACACTTGGTTTACTTCCGGCGTTACCCCGGGTCGCTTGGCGAATGTTGGGAAGGTTAATTATATCCCTGAAATTTCTCCCCTCTATTTTTCTACATATCTCTTGTTACTTCACTTTCATCCTACTTTGCAGTGTCAAGCTTACGTTGTATGGCGGGGACTACATTGCCTTTAAACCTTCATCCTCCGGACAGGGTACAGTTTCCGACCCCTTAAGCCTGCAGAGGGGATGGCAACCAGGTTTACAAGCTCACATCGGCGACTTTCTTTCCTGAAACGGATTCCTCTCTGCTGTCGTGTCTCCTCGGTCCGTGGCCGCGCCGTGGCTCAGTGGTTAGACCGCTTGGCTCTCACCAAGGCGGCCTGGGTTCGATCCCAGGCGACCGCAAAGTGAGATGTGTGATGGACAACACGGTGCTGGGTTTCCCCCGCCATCTCATTCCACCGGTGCTCCATCTTCATCTCATGTATCATCGGTGTCGTATATAGTAAAAGCGGGCGTTAAACCTACATATTTCATTTCATTTCCTCGGTTCGTGCAATCTCTGTATTCGCTCATATGATCCCTCTCCATTTTAGTCTTTGCCACATTGTTGAGCGTGAGTGTTATCTTTGCATTTATTTGATTCATTGCATTTGTCTTTCAGTCTTTCTCGTTTTAATTAGATTTTAAAGCCATTGGATTTTTATAGGGCGCTGATGACCCAGTAGTTGAGCGCCCCTAAACACCATCATCATCATCATCATCTCACGTGGACGTACCATCAGGTAAAAAAGATCTTTCATTGGTGGAGGTTCCAACTCTCCCTCCCAGCCTTGTATCAAACTTACCTTATTCCTCATATCTCATACTAGGGATGAGAAAAAATAGCATATCGGTTAATAAAGCAACTAATGCAAACTAACTAGTTATAAATTAACGGTTATAAATGTAATGAATACTAGGTAACTACCTAAAAATAGCTACCAAGTAAAACAGATGGTAACTACATATCCCGTAAGGTGTTAGCGAGTTTAAGCGACACCATCAATATTGCTTATGAGGAACTAGGTATTTATCAGTGTCTAGTAATCATTCAGCTTTACTACATAATACATATACATATGTAAAACAATGAGATAATCTATATTTCTTGACGATGGACAATAATATGTGTTTGGGCGTTAATCTTTCACTTTTCAAGCAGCACCTTCTTTCAAGTAATCCTTCCCAAGATTTAGCTAACGGCGTATGTGTTTCAAATGGGAAGATGCCTGTACTTGAGCGCTACTAGGTGAGCAATCAGTTGGAGTTCTGCAGTGCTGTCGTATTGCATCCCGCCTATGTGGTTGTTGACGAGCGCCAAACTAATCAATCTCAAATAAATACTATTCGCGATAAGACAAAAGTTCATATTTTTCAAAACTTATCCATGAGGAAGGAGAGACTAATGTATTCAACATAACCGTAAAATCCTCATATTTTTAGCTCAAATAGTTTTCCTAATAAAAATAAATAAATAAATTGGATACATTATATTATAACAATGCATTGCGACGTAAGCACTGTAATAAACATCATTATTGGTTGGCATGTATGTGTGCACGTATATTTGAAATTACTCAGAACTGAAACGTCAACATTTGACATGACGTAATAAAATGAATATGTACTTTAAATAAGACAAGTTGTTTGTTAAACTCACGAGAGGATACAATATACTTTCTGCTAAAATAATTATTGATATTAAACCTAGAATTTGAATTATTTATTCTAAAATATTAGAGTTTTTGATTGGAAATCATACATTTAAAGAAATTTTTAAGTCATTGGGTTAAATTTTAAATTATAAACGTGTCTGGTCACATTATATCTCTGTTTATGAATGGTTTGTATTCTCTATTTACTCTACAGAGTTCAAAGCAGTACTGTTCAGTTATTCTTCCATGAAAAAGTGTATCAGCTGGATCAATGAGACACGATCCACCTTCCCCCTTACTGCTGCCAGAACAATCCAATTTAGTTAACGTGGGCTCAAATTATGTTGCAAATAGAAATAATATTTTTAAACTGACTGATGTTGAACGACTTATTCACGAATAAATTAACAAGGAACACAAAAGAACTAGGAAAATTCGTGAGACATCAGATAAACTACAAGAAGACGACTTTTGGAAACAGTAATGATATTTTGCAGTAAATTTGCATAAATTTGCAGTACTCAGACGGTGAAGACAATGACAATGACGAATTAACTCTTAACGTAAGTAGCATTCACAGCTATACGGATGCACCGCTGTTACTTTCATTGGATTTGAAAAATTACTAATTCATAAACCATAAGTAATTTTAAACTAAATATTTAAACCATTTGCGTAATATATGAATATCCACGTTGCAATTGCGATTTCAACAACTGCATTATTATATAACTTTGGAAAATTCAGTTTGCGATAGCGCCAAGAACACACGAAAGTGTGCGAGAGAGGGGGAAATACCAAAAGAGTGGGGGTAACGAGGTGGCAACGCTGAAGGCTCTATCGCATCTGATTCGCTACAGGTGAGAACTCTTCCCATTTGAAAGACATAATAGAACAATACTAAAGTGCTGATACATCTAAGCATAGTCGTGTTTATGTTGGTAACAATGATGTGTCTTGTTTTGCAATATCTACGTCATGAGATATTCATGTTTGGTTATCCACTTAGCTGAATTTAGCTCTTCAAACTGTGTGTATGTCACAAATTGAGAAGTAAGTACGAATCAATGTAGCTATTAGAGACCAGCGTAGTATTCAAAATAGTGTCAGAGCTAGAGAATATTCCTTCCGGATTACATCAAATGCAAAAGGAAAAATGTATCAGCTTAAATAATATTGAAACGTGCGTGTAGTTTCAGACAGTTGTTACTGGTAATCAATAATTTAATATAATGTGAGTGTAAAAAAACATGAAGACAAATGTCTTTTACTTGGGCTAAGGGGTAAGATTTAAATTTAAATGGTAAGTTCAACTGTGACTGCTTAAGATAAGGCAAAACTGGAGACAGAAATACTTTCTCTGGTGAGTGGTTGAATGTGTCAAGTAAAACGATCTTAATATAATTCTGCGTCAAAGAAACTTTAATTTCTTAGAATTACAATACTCCAAACAAACTTACTTGTAAATCGATTGAAATCGCATTTCAGTAGAGGAGGACCTGAATGCGGGTAAAGTTGTAGGCCCTAGATGTGATACCTGTAAACATAGGTTAATTTCAGAGTTAATGTAAAAAAACTAATCAAATATAATAATTTCCAAATTTAAAGTGCTCAGCCTCTCATTAGACACAATAAGCAAGTTGTATGTACTAAGTATGACTCGAAACAGCAACTGTACATTCTTTGCGAATATTGGACCAATGTAGGCAACAGTTTTGTCTCTAGCGCTAGAGTTCAGAGGTCGACATCCCTGCATCAAGCTTCTATGTTACATAATATACACACGCGTTTATCACTCAGTCTGCCTGAATAGGGGACGTTGAAACCATTAACGGCTATTACAGTAATATATACGTGATTTACGGATCGCTTCAGGAGAGTTTCACCTGAATCTGCCGCCGAGACAAATGGTTTCGCGGTAATGCGTGCAGTTCGTGCGATACTACATAGGTCCGCGGTTCAAATCCTGCCAGAAGCTTTCTTCCTGACTGAGGCTTCTTCATATTTTCTACACTTCTCGCAAATGGGAAACGCCGAGGAACGAGAGTCAGTGGCCACCAAGCGAGCTGCCTCAGGCGGTAACGCATGAAACTCTTGTTTTGGGCTCCAGGGCTAAATTTCCAGTGACCAATACCCTTACTAAAATCCTTTCGCGTCTTTTCTTGGTCACTAGATGAATACTGTGTTCGTTAATTTAATTTCCCCGAGTACACTCCAATTCATTTCATGCCATTCCATTCTGTTCTTTCCGGGTCAGAAGTGTCGGCAAAGGCACAAGTGTGGCATTGCTGCGTGTTGCAGTTTACACCTCATAACTGCTATTCTTGGCTGTGGGGCAGCGCTGTGGTCATATGTTCCCTCAGAAAGCTGTGTCGAAACCCACGAAACTGGTGGGTGTAGGAAGAAACCTCTCGCCGAAATAAACAATCTCCAGCACGCGTTAGAAACTCCACTTTTGCTTGTGAATTTTGATCTGTTATCCGGAACACCCCATGAGTACTCCCATTTCCTCCACCCCTCCCAAGGCTTTACATGCAATACTCTGTCTACGAGCTGAGTGCAGAATCCCCTGTTGTACTCTACTTCTACCTCTACCATCATCAGTTGCAGTGCTTGTGTAGTCACAAGGGATATAAAACATTGCTACCTAAAAAAGCCAAAGTCAATTTTGCGCCTCCGCAATGATGAAATATATATCTCAATATGGGTTAGCAGATTCTAATTCCTACATCATAAATGCAGAATAGCATAGGTTTTACATTATATCTTTCTCCCCGAAACAATACCTTAGAGGCTACATACTAACGACTAAAGTTGCCAGCAAGCCCGTGGAAAAAGTGCAGACTAGTCTTGAATGAACTAAAATATAACTTTTTTTGTGTTGTTACCCCTCGGCAAACTTTTTATTCCTGTCGTTGTTACAAATGAATCCTGTGTTTATGCGGCAGTCAGAGAGCCTTAAGGCCTTAAGCGACGTACAGAAAGACATGACCATTATTTTATAACAAAAATAACTTACACCACTGAATACTCTCGCAGTTGGAAATCAGTGACTGCGGACATAAAACTTATTTAAGATGAGAGCTTTTATGTTCCAAGGAACAAACTTAAAATTAAAAGAAAGTAAATTAAAACCACAATAGCGAGATAAAATAGAAGCATCTGTTCAGAATTGAAAAAATATGTATAAATAACCCTAAAATACCTACCTAGCCACATATCTGCTTGCATGTCCACACAATTTTGGCTTCAGGTTTGCTTTCATCCATAGATAAAGAGCTAATTCGTTTATAATAATCTGAAATTTTACCAACTTTACCAAGTTGTTCTTTACCAACTAGTGTTCTGCTTCTTTTGTGAATCCTACAGCTCTGCACAATGACTTTACAAACTCAAAATTGCATAATAAACATGACTACAAGCATAAAATAGGCACGGACATTGGCGCTGAATATGGCACAATTATTTATTAACTGTCCTCTCAAAATACACCTACACGTCAGAACAGTATAACGAATTCAAATAACCATATCCAATACACCACATGTTAAATTTATTCACTTCTACTATTCATGTAAGACGTGTAAATCCTAAACATTTATTTAAATTTGCACTCCTCAGTTCCTAGACATACTTTTAAAGAAAATCCTGTTATCATCTTTAAAAGGAGTATCAATCTTGAATATGTTTCACATTCACATGCTTATTTGTAATTAATATTGAGCTTGTTGTATCGCAATATGATATATGTCATTGTTGCGTTTGCAGAGAAAACATCTTGTATTCTTAGGTAGGTGCTTTTGCTCCCACCCTTGTAGAAAACAATAAACTATAAATCTATGGTACTAATGAAATAAGGATTAACTAATATTGAACATTAAAATGGTCAATTTTGAGTCGCAAAGAATATTCTGTTAGTACTATATGGTCACCGTATTGCAACAGGCAAAAAGGTTTATTATTACAGCAAATAATTCAAATGTTGACATTAGAAAAGAAGCACCAGTTTTAGAAATCTCCTAAGGCATTTTGTCGAAACCCACAAAACTGACGGGTGTAGGAAAATACCTATCGCCGAAATGAACAATCTCCAGCACGCGCTACAAACTCCACTTTTGCTTGTGAATTTTGATCTGGAATCCGGGATATCCAATGAGTACTCCCATTTCCTCCACCACTCCCAAAGCTTCACATACAAAGCTTTACATACTCTGTCTACGAGCTGAGTACAAAATCTCCTAAGGCATTTCTAAAAATGGTTGGATCTTTGGCTCAGAGCTGGAAATATTAATTACAGTATTACGGTGAACGTTAATATATATATATATATATATATATATATATATATATATATATATTGGTAACTTACGTCCTCCAACGTTAAGTCATATCGGACGATGAATAAAATAGGTGAAAGGATGCTCAAATGAGTCCGGGGTTCATGGAACTGCGAGATACCCAACATTTGTCTTTCAGGATAAGGCAAAAATCCGGAAAAACCTTATCAAGGTAACTCAATCTAATCGAGATTCGAACTCGGGACCTCTTGAAGGTGAGGCAGACACGCTACCATCTACGCCAACGAGGCGGGTTTGTTAATAAATAACGTTTGATAGCCAAACTATCTTCGTAGGATTTGTAGTGATAAAACATAACGCCTATTAGGCACCAAAACTGCAAAACAAGAGCAATTATAAGCAATCTTAAGTACCGCTACTAAGGATCACTTTGTTGCGAAGCCGTCTTGGAAGAGAACGCGAGTCCGGTGGCAATTACTCCTTATCCCCAACAGTACAGCAAGTACTGTATCTAAAACGAGAATTGCACAGCACCAAATGAATGAGCCTGGTAATGAAAATGTATAGAAATTTTACTGAATCAATTCATGAAGTAACTGCGTGTTGCGTACATGTTAGTGGCGTTCAATATCGGTCGTAATTCTTTATTTCGGAACAGTTGTTGTCAATAAACTTGGACACACCAACTCTACTCCAAATTGGACAGATGTAAGCAACGGTCAGGCAAAAACTTGTATGCATAACGAGCGATCCAAATCAGTTTCGGCGTTCGGCTTTAGCGGTCTTTCTGTGATGCATGATAACTTGCACTTGCTTTTTGCTTACTCTCGTTTGCATCGCCGGGGAAATCGCTCTCCGATCACGCCGATTGCTGGTTCTCTTTTTTAACCAGTAGAGCAGCACAGAGTGTCTGGTTATGTATGGAGTTTGGCTTTTGTGACGCAAATATATATATATATATAAAGAATAGCATATGGCATCTAATAGTACTATACTATACCACAGTAAACAACATCCGTGCTTTTCATTCTGCTAACCTGGGTTTAGTCTCCTTTGGTGAAGAATTTTCTTTTATATGTCTCGTTTTCTTATTTAATCCCGTATAACGGTTTCATGAACCAAGTGGAATGACTCAGATAGTTTTGTCTGCAGCCCGCATTTTGAAGGCCCAGGTTCGATTCCGTGGCCAATTTACCTGATCCATGGGTGTTTTCGTTTTTTTCCCCCAGGTCGCCAGGCGAATGCTGGGTAGGTTAATTACATCCCTCAAGTTTTGCTGCCCCTGTGTTTCATCCCCATTGTCATTTCACATCATATCTCGTTGTCTCTTTCAGGTTAGAAGTTTCGGCGGGTGTCTCAGCCGTGCATGACAGGATGATATGCTCTGAGTAGAACTTCCTTCTCCGGTAGGATGGTTACCGATTTTGAAACCCGGTCTGGTGGGACCATTTCCGGACTTAGTCGGGTGGGCTGCCGATCGTGCTGGCCTGACGGGAAGGTTCCAACTGGTAAAGATTAGGCACCCTGCCCTCTTTACTGTAGTGGCTCCTTGGGACGACCGCCCTCTGTCTCCTTTCGCCTCATCCTTCTTCTCGGGGATGCTCCACTTGGCACATAGGTACAATAGATCAATACTGATCGCAGTGCCGAATCCCCTCCGTACCGTAATTCAATCCAATATAACGGTTCGATACATGAACAACATTTAATGAAACATTCAATGCCAGACGAAGGTCCACCGCACGACCACTGCGTCACCACCTCTACCCATAACGGGCGTCAAGAGCGGGATGTAGTACCGAAGACTGGGACATTGCTAGCGCCCCTAGTTGTCCCCGGCCCATTTGCCAGCTCAATACAGGTTTCGCAAATTGGAGACTCTACTTTTTACCCAGATAGTCCCTAAATTGGCCCCTCAGGAACCTCACAAATATGAATGCACCCCAAACCAGTGTTTTAGTGAACTTCGCCCTTGGTGTATACCTACACTTACATATATAAAATCATTATATATATAATGATTATAATTATGTAATTATAACTATAAATAATATATAATGAATGTTTAATTAACAATGTTTCACTTATATAATTGAAATAGGTATTAATCCTAGTGCTAGATATTTTGCTACTGCTAGTGACCCTACGTGCATTGGGAGCCGACCTAAAGTAGGGTGGAAGGATATAGCGTCATAATACTAAAACTTATATAAAAATAATACGTATCTCTTAGCCCTGACTTCTGAGGCAAATGTATATGTAGCAATTATTTCAACGTACTCAACTTTAAAAGTCTGCTTAATTTCGGAAATTGTGTGAGCCTTACTGGTGTAAAACATACTTACAGACTTGTCTGAGAAGCACTGAGTAAATGCTTGTGTGTATAATGATGTTATTGTCTCTGCTTTCTTCAAATGCATCCTAATGTTACTAATAAACTTTCATTTCTTCTCGATTGCAATAACTCTACAGTTTTAATTTTATTCTTTGCTTCCGCTTGAGTACTGCATATTGAATTCACATGGTACATGCAATTGGACCTGCTTTCAACACTTATGTCTGTAGAAGAAAACAGCTTTCCTTCGCCTTCATTCATATACTTTCTTACACACAACCAGCAATAGTCTAGTCACTGCATTTCGCATGCAAGCGAAGATCTCATTGGCCGTTTGCTTCGTCACTCTTCGGGAATTCGCAGAATTCGCCGAGAGAATTTAAGGGCTGGCAAATGGAGAGTCTCGCACGCTTGTAGGCTTCTAAACTACTCTGTACCCGCAGGGGTGATTTGTGGTTGAGAACAGAGTAAAGTTTATATAATCTGCTGTAAGCCAGGTTTAATTTGGAATTGAGAGTGGTAGATCAAGCGATGATGGAGGTGATTGCCCGTAATCTATTTAATTATGCACGCTTACATGTACTTCAATGGATTAGAAAGTAATAGGTAGTGGACACAACGGAAGGATGTAAACTGATAATCATAGTTTCACTCTTTTGTTAATTAATTTTGGAGTTCGGTAAAATAAATGTGTTATTTTAACGATACGGTCGATTGTTAAGATCATATGAACACCAACGATATGCTGGAATTTCTTTATGCAGGAGTTATTTTAAATGTCAGTGTCCATTGAAACCACAAGATCATCGATCTCGGCTTGGTTTGAACCCATCTTCTGCAAACTAGTAGGCTAGCGCCGATCCAACTGAGCTACCAGTTCGTTGAAATTTGTGTATAACTTTCGTTGGTGTTTCATAAGTGTATGTTCATTTTCAATGTAGAAATCTCATCATGAAGTTGTCTGATCATTATTACTATTAAGAAATTTGAAGAACATTTATTTTTTTTGAAACTACCTTAAACCATTTCGTTGAAACTTCACAGACGTTTGTCCCTTTGCTTTACATTTCATGTTCACAATATTATTCTCATGACCTTATCGTGGTTTAATGTTGCAATTAACAATCTAGGCCAGTGCTGCTTTAATCAAGAAGGGAAAGTACCATGCAAAGTTTCTTTCCACGTGAATTTACCACTAACTTTTGTATGCCGTTTCAACCTCAAGCATTTCGATGTGAGATACCTTTTGGCAACGCTTTTTAAAGTAACCCTGCAGAATATCAAGTGATATTTGGAGGAGATTATGAGCCCCATCCTGTCAATGTAAAATGGGCTAAACTCATCTTCCATCATCTTGGAATCAATGTAAAATATCAAAGTTCAAATTCTTACAGAATATAGCCACCTGAATTTTAAATTTGCTGGTATTCGTTCACCAAATACACTTTGTGATTAATGAAGAATGTTTCTCACCTTCTCCAACATTTGATTCAGATTTTAATCAATTATTAAACTAACCAAACTAAACAAATACGTTATTGAAACTAAAGTAGATGCACAACAGTGCTTAGATGTTACTCTTATCATGCTGATGTACGATGTACTTCTCTTCAATAATTTCCGATAAATCGGAAAAAAATTCATTTACAGAAGAATGTTGAATGTAAAAATAGGGTTAACAAACTACCATATGTTACCGAAGAAATGAATTGCATGTCTTGAGCATAAGAATTTGTCCTTCATGACCTAGGGCAAACACGCAAGGTGGTATCTCCCGAGGTCATGGGCTCCAACCTGGCGTAGGACGGTGCATGCTGTTAGGGCGTATAAAATCCTTAGCATGGCTACCTTTGGAAGGAAAGCGAAGCCGATAATCCCGATGATCCTGTGTCCTACAGAAATTAAAGCCTGGCCTATGAGAGAGGAATTAAGGGGTCGTTCCTTTCAGGCCCAACATCTGATGGTATTCTAGAAGTGATAGAGGTTAAACAGCGTCCACGTTGTGCCTATACAGTTCTCACGGTGCCGACGTGACTGGTCGTTGCTGGCGAGTGCTAGGAAGATATGTCAATCATTACTTTGCTCAGTGGCGTTCCGTAATCTGTACTGGCGTTGCCATTAAATATTTAAGGACAGGGTAGTAGTGAAGGAACAATTCAGAAACTGTATGATATGTGGTTTAATATTTATCTGGTAATTTGTTATTAAATTACAGATAAAATAGCTCAATACCAGTAAGATTATTATAACCTTCAATCCTATACCAGCAAATGGTGGCATATAAAAGCAATATTTTTAGCTATAAGAACAAAACAGTACTTTGTGGAAATAAGCACAATGTTGATCCTGAAACAACTAAAAAATATAAAATAACAAAATAATATGTATTGTAATAATATTACACAGAAAACTTCATATTAAACGAATATACACGTTTCAATTAACAATTTTATACATTCAGTTTTCGGTAGACACCCTTTCCTTCTGATATTTTTTGGTTTTCACAATATTCGCCACATTGAAGATAATGAAACACTACTCTGGACCCTTCATGCACACTTCGAGATATGATCACTGGCGTTGACTCTCTGAGAGTTTTTAATGCGTTTCATAGCTGAAAATAAGGATTCACATACACAGGTCGAAGCAAACATTGCAATCATAGATGCCGCACGCCTGTGTAATCGAGGGAATCTTGATTTAGGAAATATCTAAAATTCTAGCAAACTTCCTCTGTTTCTGTAAACTAACTCAATGTCACATTTCAAGGTGATAAGCTCCAGTTGAACAGTATCATGCTCCAGTATCATCAGTATTCATGCTAAATGGTGTAGCGAATAAATCAAGATCCATTTTTATTCCCCTGAGATTGTGAAATTTTTCATCAAAGCACGGGAAAGCATGTGCAGATTTTCAGTATAACATTCCACTTCTAGGGAACCTCAATTACGGATCACACTTTCTAACCTGGGAAAATGACAAGGATTGCCATTTGACAGTTGACGTCTCCATAATGAGGGCATATTTTTAAAAGCTTAAATGTTACAGAACGTACCTCTAATTAGCTGCTTTCCCTTGAAGGGAAACATTCAAAGTATTCAAATGTTCACTTATATTGGCCATAAATGCAAGATCACGTTTTCACTTAACATTCGTGAGCTCCTCAGTAGGTTGTCCACACAATTCCTGCAACGAATTCTCTTGCTCTTTCAATAAGTTGTGCGTAAAAGTTGTTCGATAGATCTTGAATCCTGTCTGAAATAGAATTTGGTAACACTCTCGAACTGGTGAACACTGGCGGGTGAATTTACTTGCGACTATAAGTATACATCGTTTAATAAGTGGACCATCAGAAAATCTACTAATGCTATTTCGTAACTCACATAAGCTGGGGTTTCTGCCATTCCGCCAAACCCTTCTTCCTGCTGCCCTTCCTGCGATGTGATTTTTTCTCTGGGCGTTTGTATACCTACAGGACGTTCTTCTTTTTCTGGGTCCGAATGATCATTAGCATGCAATATATTAAAATATCTCTGAAGATTAAATAGTTTCAGCACTTGCAATTTATTCTTGCAAAATAAACAAATAGCACCACCGTTGCAATTCATGAAGAAGTACTCAGCGTTCCATTCGGGAATGAAATAATGTGTCGGTGTGGTTGCCCTTCGCTTTAATGAGTGTCCTTCCATATCAAACGGACAAGTGAAGTACGGAACTGCCACTGCTATGGAACACAAACCGACCGTTACCACTGCGAAGCACGAACTGAGGCAAGACGGTGCTTGTAGCTTAGCACATGCACCACGGCAAGCGAGATGGCTGTGCTTGTCTAAAGCAATCCATTGCAATGCTGCTTATATGATTGCGAGTACTGCTATATATGTTGCAAAAGTTCTCGGAGCAGCATTGGAGCTTAGTATGATAACCAGGTCACTGTTAGGGGGTAAGGGCACAAGTGCTTACGCTTTCTGCAAGTTTTCAGGTTGTTATGTTTTTCATAACATATATCATTATGCCAAGGAAAGGAGGCCCGTTCTTTGGTAATGCAGTTTTTGTCAATGAAAGAGTGGACTCCCGAATTGTTTTGCATGTCAAAATGCACTGAATTCGACGAAAAATGGAACCTACAGCCGTATTACACACTTCATTCAACGATGACGACAGCTCACACCCAGTGCCGAGCTGTATTGTACGCTGCATTCAGACTCCTACGATTCGTGAACACCACTGCTCTCTGGTGCGCACCCAAGATGGAATAGTTTGGTCGAAAAAATCTGCTTTCTCTCCTGTAATACGTATGACTCACGAATATGTTCTGAAAAGGGCAGAACAGTTGACTGAATGAAATGACGACACGATACATATTTCAAATATAAAATCTCTACAATGATAAAACATAAATGAAAAATTAAATAAAACAGTTACATTTAAAAAAGCGCAGAAGACAAAATTTCCCCAGCATGCAACCTGTTTAGTTACATTACCCAATACCACGTTAAGCTCTAAAAATGTTGATTGAAAATTGGTGTCCCAAGTATAGTATGTAAGATTATAATTCCTACCAGAGCTATGGAAAACCTAAATTAGGAGCTTCATTGATTTTGTACGAGAGAACGTCACACTCATGGCCTAGGTGTCAAGTATAAGCACGCGATGCTTGTTAATGCATAGTTTATTGTTGGGAGTGAAAGTAGACATGCGATTACATTTTGAATGTTTGTCATTATCACACACCGTTACTAAAATTATTTCTAACTCTTACACCCTCCATCGTGAAGTTGTAGTTAACTCTCGAGTGGGATATTAAAACAAAGTAGTTTTAAAAATGATTATATTAATTTTAACGAGCTGGCTGCTTCCGCGTTAACGTGTGAGGGTTGTATTCGGGAGGATCCTAATTCTTTCCTAGCTCATTCCTCGTAGCCCGCACACTTTACTCTCGGTTTTTCATGGTTTTCTCTGGTTGGAAGCGAATTCGGCAATGATTACTCAAGTACTGCATGATTCTTTCCCTCAGCTTTGTTTAATTCAGCTTCTTTCTCCAATTTCAGGTGTTCTAGGTATTAGAGCGTGATGGGGTGCGGACAATCGACGTTGATTCTAGCGTATTTTCGGGAATATTAGAGGGCTGGTGGGTTGCACATGCTCATCACCCTCTCTGAAAATGCAGCAGCGTGAGTCGGATCTTGGAACTAACAATAAGACATGTTAGAGAATTCTGCGCGTCTGCGTGCGGCCTATAGCCTCCTATGGATCCTCCAATTTGTCATTCCTCCTGGGGCTTACTGGCTGCAGTACACATCTCTGTAGGTCACAATGAGAGGAGCGTTCACCTGCGTGGTGTACCCTACATTTATTTTACATTTAATTCAAGTTCTTCTTTTATTTACATACAGTTGTGTTATGTACCATGAATAATATGGGAACATATCGCCATATAGATAGATACAGTAGAGAAAAAATATAAGTAGAATTTCTGAAAGTATTTAAAATTGGATTCATGTAATTTATATTGTGACTTTGTGGGTTCGTAGAATTAAAAGTCCAGTTGCAGAAATTTCAATATGTTCTTTATTTCCGTAGAAACACACTTTGTTCAACCCTTATAGTAGCAGAATTACGCAACATTTACAAATACAGCCATTAAGTTTGTTTGCAGTACCCACAAACAAAAAGTTCACTTTCAAAACACAGCTGGACGATTATCAAGTTCCATTTCGACCCTCCCATTACCACTCTGACTCTAACTTGCGATCGCGGCTCCTTTTTATACGAACATTCATGATTCCAGACGGTTGTGGAATGTTTTCTATCAATCAAGATTTCACTAGAACTTTCTAGTTATCTATTTTTATTTGTTTCGGCAAGTCTTTTATCTCCGCGATGTATTATCTGTCCCTTATCTCCGTGTCGCACCATCTATCCCTTTGTGCGCACAAGCCGCACTATCGTCACAATAGGTTCGCGACAATGCTCACAAGTGAAACCTTGCACTTTAGAAACCTGTATACACAGACTTTTACTAACAGCACTGTTAGTATGAAATTAAAAAATTGTGTAGACTACTATACTTATTTCTTATCCTTTCAATTATTAATAGCGTAACAGTATTAAAGTTTAACAGCTGTTGCGGAAAAAATGTGTCCTTTAAACTTGTTTTACGATATAAGGCACATCTACGTTTCCACCCTGATATGCTACAATTTCCACATAATAGTCCAGTGTCTCTCAATGTGTTTCGCAACATAATTATGCGCTAATCGCAACAAAAGCTATTAAAATTGCACATTATATTCTCTATTTAAGAGGTGCTGTAGGCTGAAAATTCCCGAGAGATTGCTAAATATTACCGATTATCGTATCAGTATCAGTTTAACTGGAATTCTACCTGCTGTTGAAGCTCATACTATGGGTGAATGTGGAAGTGATTTTGATGTAAGGAACAAGGCAACATGTTAAGGAATAGTCGAATGAATCAAACACACCGGTGCTTTGAGATTCTCATAGTAATTTTCGTTGTTTACTTTTGGAAGAATCTCTTTTCCATCCGTATTCCATACCAGCCCTCTTATTGGTTTTAATTTTAGTCATGCATTAGTCTATGAAGAGAGCTCAGACCTAGGGTGCGATGAAAATGAAGAAGTATAGAAGCATATCACCGTAGTGGCTGAAAGGCGAGCTTCCCCAGGACTGTCCTCGCCACCCCTGGAAGAGCCTGTTTTGTGTTGCTTTGAGGTCAAATGCTTGGCACTTGAACTTTAACCGAGAATAGTTCAGTTTTAAGTTTAGGATTGAAAGTAAAGTGAGGAGGACAAACCTTCCGTAGACTACTGAAACCAAGTATGAGAGAATAGGTAAAGCAGAGTGTGTGTAGTGTTTAACGTCCACTTTTACTACATACGGCACCGCAGGCAATGACACTGATGATACATGAGATGAAGATGGAGCACTGGTGGAATGAGATGGCGGGGGAAACCGGAGATACCGCAGAAAACCCGCCCCAGTGCCGTGTTGTCCACCAGAAATCTCACTTTGCGGTCGCCTGGGATCGAACCCGGGCCGCCTTGAAAGGCAGAGTCATACCATATATTCCTATCATTATATATCTTGCACATTAAATTGGCAGGATATTATGCACTAGTGTAGGCATTTCTGTGATTTTTGCTGTCGGCAGCTGTATGCTCCGCAAGGCAGGCTTTCAGCGGACCAATCTACGCATAGATAGGCAGTACTCTTCATCATTACTGGGCAGTGCACTAAAGCGACCACAACCTTCATTTGCTCAAGTGAAGTTCCTTTCTACCTCGCTGCCATCCAGTAGTGATCGATTCATATCTAACCTAAGCCAATCAGTAGAGCACATGATAAGAGCTGGTTCCACTTTAGAGCTCCAAATACCTTAGTTGCGATTTCAATTTAATTACAAAATGGACTATATATTTCCCTGCTTCCTGGTTTTCATATTTATTTTATATTAACCTTTACGTAACCCAGCTATCGAGTTTACCGTACACGTTTACTGAGTCTGCGTGACGCAATAACATTTTATCGCTTTTTTGTAGCCGTACTTGTTTTGTAATATGTAGTTTCCATTACGGTGGCTTTGACGGTACATTACAGTTGGCTAACAAACAAGCGAGTTTTATAAAGTTACTCCCAAGCTTTGCTCTCTACATATTGTATGTTTTGTTGACAGCATTTAGCTATGTTTTACATACATAAATATATTCAAACGCTTAACACAACTTTGGTAGTTAAATTTTACTTTTATGTCATTGAATTCTATAGTTATAAAGCCGCGAGTTTCATTGTGCCTATAAAGGATGAAAGCCTAATCAAAGAGACAAACCTTTTGTTTCTACAATTAGAAACTGTAGTTCACCTTGTAATACTGCCATATATGTTGAAGTAAATTTTTCTCCCATTGGGAATTATCACGACTCTAAGCATTTTGTAACATCAGTAATATTGAACTGGCTCATTGGGTGCATCATATCTAGGGTAATTATTGTCCCTACTATCACCTTGTGATACATATTACGAGTACTAACGTTGCCACTCACAAGGAGCGCGTAACACTGAATTCTGTACCCTGAATTACTAACCTCTTCTGCTTCACGGCTTTGGAATTTTCAATTCCGTTCCAATTTGGTCTGCCCATCTTTTCTTTGGTCTTTTTTTGGTTTCTTGTACCTTTGGGTTTATAGTTTATGGTTATCTTAGGTATTCTGGTTTTGTTCATATTTTGAACATGTTTTTCCCATTGATTTCTGCTATCCTCAATAATATGATTTATTCCTTCCACTTCTAACTCTTTCCTGATATCGTGAATGGACTGTTTGTCCTTTTAGTATACACAGCAATGGCTCTTATAAATGAACTCACTGCCGTTTATCTCCGGGGCTCTGTTTAACTTTCTCGTGTTTAGACAAACATATCATTCTGGTATTCGGCTTGCCTACTAGCAAACAACCACGAAAAAAGCGAATATTAAGAGCACGCGGCCACCAGGAATCGAGGGATCAAAGCTGGGGAACTCCCGAATGCGAGTCTCGTACTTCGCCGCGGCAACATCTTGCCGAGTATATTATGTAAAGTATATTATGTAAAATTTAAGTGGTTGAATTAAAAAAAAAAACCTAATAAGGTAATGTTGCATGTATTTAGAGCACTGTTTACGCTTTATAAACCTGTGAAGTGTAAATGCAAACGGCCTGGCCTACAGGTATATCTATTTCTCACACATGATAGCACAAGCGGAAAGTAAGAAAGGAAGGAAGAAATAAAGAAAGAAAGAAGGAAAGAAAGAAAGAAAAGAGATAAAAAGAGAACATGAGAGGGAGAAACAAAGAGAAAGAAGGAACGAAAGAAAGAAGGAAGGAGAGAAAGAAGAAAAGAAAGAAACAGAGAAGGAAAGGAGGAAGAATAGAAATAAAGAAAGAAAGAAAGAAATAACAATAAAGAAATATAAAGAAGGAAAGAAGGAAAGAAAGAGAGAAAGAAAGAAAAAAAGAAAAGAAGGAAAGAAAGAAAGACAGAAAGAAAGAAAGAAAGAAAGAAAGAAAGAAAGAAAGAAAGAAAGAAAGAAATAAAGAAAGAAAGAAAGAAAGAAAGAAAGAATGAATGAAAGAAAGAACGAAAGAAAGAAAGAAAGAAAGAAAGAAAGAAAGAAAGAAAGAAAGAAAGAAAGAAAGAAAGAAAGAAAGAATGAATGAAAGAAAGAACGAACGAACGAACGAACGAACGAATGAATTAATGAATGAATGAATGAATGAATGAATGAATGAATGAATGAATGCATGAATGAATGAATCAAAGAAAGCAAGAAAAACAGAAAGCAAGAAAGCAAAAAAGGAGGAAAGAAAGAAAGAGGTATAAGGAAAGAAAGAAAGAATGAAAGAAATAAAGAAAGAAAGAAAGAAAGAAAGAAAGAAAGAAAGAAAGAAAGAAAGAAAGAAAGAAAGAAAGAAAGAAAGAAAGAAAGAAAGAAAGAAAGAAAGAAAGAAAGAAAGAAAGAAAGAAAGAAAGAAAAAAAGAAAGAAAGAAAGAAAGAAAGAAGGAAAGAAGAAAAGAAAGAAAGATACAGAAAGAATGAATGAATGAATGAATGAATGAATGAATGAATGAATGAATGAATGAATGAATGAATGAATGAATGAATGAATGAATGAATGAATGAATGAATGAATGAATGAATGAATGAATGAATGAATGAATGAATGAATGAATAAGTGAGTGAGTGAGTGAGTGAGTGAGTGAGTGAGTGAGTGAGTGAGTGAGTGAGTGAGTGAGTGAGTGAGTGAGTGAGTGAGAGAAAGTTAAAGAGAGAGAGAGAGAGAAAGAAAGAAAGAATGAAAGAGAGGAGAAGAAGAGAAAGGAATGGTGGACGGGAGGGAGGAGGAAGGGAGGCGAAAGAAGGAAGGACAAAGCAAGCTATCACAGAAAAAAGTAATCATTGATGATGGTCATGGTGCCTTTAGGAAATGATAAATAAACAGAAGAAGGATAAGCAAACCAGAGTCGAATGCTGTATAATGCAACGATATATTTATTACATGTATTTCTTTAATTGTAAATTACTAAATAGTACTGTTGTGTATAATCAAGCATTTTCAGTTAACTTCACTAATATTATTTCTAATGCTATGGATGCATGCAGGAAAGTTTTTAAATTCCAGAACCCTCTAATAAACCTCTGTAAGTTAGTTAAGTTTGGTTTGCTTTGTGTTTATACCAGAAAAAAATACAAAAGTTTGCAACACCTTTATTTTACAGACATTTTTTCTCGGGCATTTATGTTTATATTATAACAAGTAAATATGGGTAAAATATCTCGACTTTTATGCTCTGTTTGTCTGAATATTGATAACAGCTGATGAATTGTTTCCTTAAAAGTGTAATTTCTTTATACAGTTATTTAGCGTTACATGTTAACAAGCTTCTTAATCAGAAGTACTAAGAAAACGAAGGAAAATGTTGGGTTATTACAACAATTCGACATCGGTAGCGCTTGCGTATCACAGTGCTCTAATCGATTTATTCTGTTTTATACGGTGTCTTCTATTTTTCTGATATTAATATTATTTTACCTCCATGTTTACTTTGTCTGATAGGTATGCTAGGTAGAGTGAGTGTTGTATTCCACCCAAAATCTCGAAATCAGGGTTTCATCAGAAACATATATTTAGTGTATGCCTGAATATACGTTCTTGTGTGCATGTGTCTGTATGTGCGTATGTACATCTGTTAAGAGGAGAACTCAAAGACCATAAGTTGATTAAATACCAAATTTTGTATTTATGTTCAGCAGCTTTCAAAGATACTACAAGAAGGACATTTAAAAAATGCCACCACAACTGACTACGCCTTGCATAGAACATTTTTCGAAAACTTTGATTTTCTCAAAAATACCTCTAATGCATATTTAAGATATTGTGACGAGCTAACCGTGGACTGTACAGGATAGGTAAGGAACACATGGCCAGATCGTACACGGGGGGGGGGGGGAGGAGTAGCTCAAAGGTAGCCTTTTACATGTTTGTGAGAGGTTGGGTTTCCTATCAGGTTACATTTCTACAAAAGGTATGGTAATACTAATTAAAGGTAAAATTCACTGAAAACGAATATTTACTACAAATAAGCAGATGACATAGGTGGCCACAGCGGCCGGTTACCTGCCTCAAGAGGTTGCGGACAATTCCATCTTTTCAGGTCGAAGGATGGTTCAAGGAGAGCGAGCAACCGGCTTACACAAACTTTTATACAACAGGCAATGGAGTGGGGGGAATGACGTCATACGTACTACTGAACTCACATAAACTATCATTTGTATTAATTAAAACAGTCGCTTGTGACAATATTTTCTTTACAAGTAAAATCTAATCTTGAATTTTCAGGTAATGTTCCCATCCATTAGGATTAGGATTACTACAAAGAGCAGTAGTACAGGTTTGGCACCAAAACCTGTGATTTTTTGTACCTAAGTTCTAAGTGGAGGATCCCCGGGAGCAAGGATTGGGTGAAAGATGGAGGGTAGCCCATACGACAGTGCAGAGGGCAGCTTCAATAATACCAGATGGAAACTCCCGCAGCAGGCCAGCAAAACCGGCATCCTACACGCCCTGATCTTGAATCGGCCCACTAGGTAGAGCCGGAGACGAGAAGCCATCCCAACGAAGGAGGAAGTGTGGACCAGGAAGATGTCATCCTGCCATGCAGCGCCGCGACACCCGTCGAGACTTCTGCCCTGAAAGAAGCCACCAGATCAGATATGATGTGAAATGATAATGGAGATGAAATGAGGGCACAAGAAATTCGGGGGATGTAATTAACCTGACGACCCGAGAAAACCCCAGAAAACCTATGAGTCAGGTAGGCCGGCCACGGGAATCGAACCCTTGCTCCCGAATGCGGGCCACAGACAAAACCGCCTGAGCCATCGCACTCGGTCTCACATTTATCTGGATGAAATTTGCATAAGTTGTAAGCGTAAGAGTTGGACAAATCTTACAGAACAAAAACGTCAATTACTTAAAACATAACCAATATGCATCTGAGATATTACTTATTTGCGTGAATTTTTCAGTACTTGGGTGAAAGTTTATCTGTTGGTATAAATGTCATGTCAAAGCCTGCGACAATCTTTAAAAGTTTTGAGTATAGCTTAAGGACTACTGTAACTTCAAATTTCCCTTATACTTATAAAAACGGTAGAAATAAGATAATTCCTGCAATTTGTTGTGTTGATAATAATGTAGTGGATAGGGAAATAATGAAATATTCAGTATAATAATAGGAAATACGTCCTACGGCATAGCACTCTCTGAAGGCATGCTTTTGTTTCCCTATTTGCTTTAAGCTTCATATTCTTTAACCTGGCAGGTCAAATTAGTAGGTGGATGAATGACGTGATTCTCAAATGAGCTTATATGAGTTCCAACACTCGTCTTTTCAGGACTAGGTAAATTACTGGAAAATGAAATCTTATCCAGGTAGGGTATTCTAATAAAGAATAGAGTTAGAAGCATTAACAGCGCATATCAGTTATAAATAATAGTTATTTAATTGGGTACCAATTAGCCAAGGTATTTGTTTCGTTTTTGAGATAACCGTACCTATACAGTTACATAAATATAGGTATGCGATATGCAAATTTTATAACTTACATATACATTATTTCACCAAGTAAGAAACAGTTTTTACGGCTGATAATGCCAAATGAGTAAAACATGGCCTCGAAATTTCACAAATGGAAGATATCTTATTGTTCGACCATGGTAACCATCGCCTACACCCAAAAGGCATAAGTTTACTACATTATTGACATTTAAAAAATTTATAGGATGCTTTAAAATGTTGGGGTAAGTACTATTTAGCTTTCATTTTAATAAGTATCTGGGACATGATCGCTTTTTATTACGAATATCATTTATTATAACGAAATATCAAAAATTGCTTATAAATAGTTGTTAAATATTTTCATAGAGTATGAGGAAGTTTTAAATTAAGTTAGTTAAAGTATGTTACAGATTGACAACCATCCGGGACAAATAGTAGGCACCGGAAATCAAAATTAAAGAAATATATTACAGCTTCACGAAACACCTATATTCCTCAACATGAAGCAATTAATTTCAAGCTGCTGAACATTCCAACTTTATTTTATCTGTCTCTGATATTCCATTTTTAATGACTACGATATAGAAATCGCACTCTAGGCGCGAAAGGATTCCTTCAGCGTTACCACAAGTTCACCTTTTCATGTATCGAAGAAATTGGTTAATTGGCGTAGAGTTTTAATCTCCTTTAACAACTAAATCGAAGGTGAAAATGTTTTGCGGATGCCATCTGCCCTTTGACTGTAGAAGAAAAGTGCATGCGGACATCTGTCGGCGAGGCGCAGAGTTTCTCACTCAGTTGTTGCCTCCTTGCGCTGTAGGTGGCAGCACGAACATCTCCTCGACTTCTCAGTAATCGATCCCCACCACAAACAGTAATTTCCCCTATCGATAGTACACGTTTTAAATATCGCACTGCGGTATCTCCATAAAGAAGAACTTACAATTACTTTAAATGAAGCAAATAAATACTAGCATTAAGAGTATATTTATCTTTCGTACAAGCGTATTAATTTCATTCTTCTGTTTGCTGTTACTGTTATTATTTCACCATTTATTAGACTTTTCTAAAATCATATAATTTTCTTCTCTTTACAGACTAATTTTCATTCATTCCTCACTTGCTTTCATAACCTTACTATTCTTGGTTTTCATATATAGTAATTTAAAAGGAAACGGTCTCGTTTTGAGAAAGGATGACAGAAAAATTAACACAGAAAAAGAAAATCCATGTACTACCTAGTCAGTAGAAGCAAGAAGCATATTACAGTTGTGTTCTGAGGATTCCTATATCTATCTTTGTCTTTAAACCATTCATAGGTAAGGAAGTATTGAATTCCACTCAATAATTCCATTTCAAGATATATTCAAAGTTTTTCAATACCTGTATGATTGTGAAAAGCATATATAAAAACGTAATCTCTATAAGTGCTATCTATAGAAAACGTGTCAATATTTTTCATTTTGAAGGGACCATCATAGTAGATAAAATTGCATAGATAATTGAATGAAATTAACATTTATGTCTTTTGGGAATAGCCTATAGCGATCTGTCCCTCTTAAGTAATTTTGTATAAACCATAAGGTATATATAAAATCATACGTTTTAATTAATATATTCAGTTTACTTCACATAACCGTGCCTACAATATTAGCTGTTTCCGAGACATGTGCTATTATTTATTTGAATGTTTTAGATTTTATTTCTTTATGTGGCGCTACTAGTCAACTTTTTAGCCCGATATTATAAAAGGAGTGTGGACATTGTTTGAGTTTCGTAAGTTACCTTCTTTTCATTTTATTAGCTTTTTTTCCCTCCGTTTCTGAAGTTATTCTCATTTTCTACTTTTGTATACGCTCTGTTTCTAAAATTATTTTATAGCATTTCGCATGCAATAAATTTGTGACATATTTTCTTCATTTTGTTACAGATATGTGATTTAAACTAAGAGACAAATAAACGAATAAAACCGTAAGAAATGAAGCACTAATGAAGAACTTTGATAAAAGCGTTGGTAATCTTTTACTTCCGCTGCTGCACATGACGTTTTCAACACAGTTGAAAGTGAACCAAAATATTTACTATGCAAAACGCATTTCAGTATTTCCATATGTACCACACACTAAAAAGCAAATTTTCATTATGTACAATTTTCAATAACGTAAAGGCAATACAGGGAAAGCCCAAAATAACACTAAACATGTAAACCTATAGTTGTTTGTTATTTGTGCATATTAAAATTAGAGTTTATAATCGATTAAGCTATTCGTTGGAATTTTAGTTGGAATGAAAAAACTGATGGGGTCACTGCATGTTACTGTAAATTATTAAGTATAACTAAACACTATAGTTGCACAACCTCATTATTATTTATCTTATTTACTATTCTTTGGCACCAGTTTCGAAGCAACTTTGCTAGATTTTCAACCTGTTAGCGTGAAACTTACACACCGACTGGCTCACCTTGACCACTTCGGAATTTGAGGAATAACTCCCTATCTTACTGCCATCTACCGGAAACAACACAAACTTATTGATATGATGTACTGCTGGGATATCAAAATTCATCACGCAATCCTCATTTTTCAAAATTAATATTTTCTCCCGAACCAAAAAATTATAGGCTTGTTTCCTTTCACGTAACTGTTCTATTTCCCAGTATTCCCAGAAAAAACCTCTTCTGATTTTTTTTAGTGCTTGAATTCTATAAATATGAATAAGGAGTCAATGGATGATTAAGTGAAACTTAACCTACCAATCTGTGTTTAGAGAAAAATTTCCTTACTTTCAATGCAAATTTTTATGCGTTTCTTTTTGTGAAATACAAGGCACTGAAGTTTTTCCTTCATTTTCTAAAACATGGTATTGATACGTGAATAACATTTTTGCTGTAGTTCCTGAGAGACACGTAGATGATGCTTTAAAACTTCTAAATTTGCAGAATTATGCTCAGATTTAGTAGAGTAAACATATTTTGGAGGAAATTCCAGAATATTTCATATCAGTGTAATCTAACTCTAACTCCATTTTTTATCATTTCACCCTCCAAATTTGTCATGACTTCTTCATTTTCGTATCTAAGTGTACGATACAATAACCTAAATTAAAGTACAATCCAATTATAATGTTCAAAAGGAAAAGGCTAATGCAATGTGTAAATAAGAGAACATAACAATGAATTCCTTATGAAATTGGAACTTTTTATTGGATAAATACTCCAACAAATAATGTATTATTTAAAATAAGAAACCTATAAATGAAACAAACACGTAAAGAATAAAAGGGTACACTATTTTGTGTACTGTATTTATTCTAATGTCAGTGCTATAATTCCAACTAAAAGCAAAGGAAAGTTATTGGTGCTTTGATCTGAGTCATAAAAGAAATTCTAAGGTGTTCTCCCTTGAGAAACAATGACCTTGTTAACCGTATTGTTAATATGTTTGAAGCAACAATGAGTTAAACAATTGCCCCACCCGCTAAATGCCTACTGCTTTTTGCTGGTATTACAAGGATTACTATACAGAAATTATGCGAAATATATCTTATAAAGCTGAAACATAAGGTTTATATAAGTAAATGAAAATGTAGAAGTAAATAACATGAAATTGGGTTTATACTAGTTATCATATAAGTATATACTAATGATACCTTTCGTTATTCGTTAGGACACTCGTACTGAGTCTTTTATCTCTTGTAAATTTTAAAGCGATTTACTTAACATATGGGAATCTTAATATTAAAAGTAAAGAAATTTTCGGGCAAAAGCTAAAGATTAGAACAAATGTTTTCTCGGATAATATAACTAAACGGTCCTCATTGACACAAGAAAATAATAAGTTTTAAAATCTACCTTGTGCATGTACATTTCTCATAGGAATAAAGGTATAACTGGAATTTTCAATACTGTCACCCGGGCGTTGGAACACCCTATGGAAGCAGCTGAGAGCGGAAGACAGGGGAGGTCCGTGTTAGCCACGCCTCCCCCTCGTCCGTCTTATAGTGGTGACAGGGATGGCTGGGGGAAAAAGCATGATTGTGCGGTCTGTTTCTCTTCTACCTGTGTTCTGGAAATTACGGGATCTTTCATCTACTGGAACCTTCCTGTGGAAACCAGAGACTTCTAGAAGAACAGTGACATTCCTATAAAAAGGGTTTCAGAGAGTCAGTTAGTCAGTTAGTCAGTGAGTGAGGAGACAGACACAGTTCTTGGTGTAAGTGTTAGTGCTTGACGTGCTAGTGAAGTAGCGCCGTGCAACGGAAGAATTTGTGTAATTGTGTACGTGCATCGGAACGGTAACGGACGAACTGGTAAATCGTAATTGTGTGCATTACGTAATTTTGTGTAATTGGCAAGTATTTAACTGTAAGTCGGTGGAAATAAAGAACATTTTTGAGTGGTGAAATTGGACTTTTCATTTCACGAACCCACAAAGTCACAATACTTAAAACAAAAACAAAATATTTAATTAAATTGTATATTCCTTATTGTAAAAAAAATCATTGTTTTATGAAGCTTTTTATGTTAAAATTGACGTTGTTTATAATACAAACGAATTGCTTTTCTAATATTATGAATAAAGTATTCATAAAATGTGTGCTTGAAACTTTAGACAGGAGAACTAAAGTTATGGATACAAATTTTAATGCAAATAAGAGAAAGACTGTGCTTAAAAAGGAATTCGTGGGTGACTTAAAAACACCGCTGAACTTTAAACATTGCGGATTGTGAAAAATATTTGGTTATATTAATTTCAGGTGCTAATACAATATTTATATTAATATAATTTTTAAATTTTAAAACTGAGATCTAGTATTCTTTAAAGTGTAAAAATAAACAGTGATATTAATCCCCGATATGGCTGCATTTTGTTCTGCCACGGAATGCTCCCGGGTTCGATCTCATCTATAAGCACGGGTATTCTCACAGTTTTTACCTCACTGGACTCTTAATTTGAGATTGGGGTAGCACATAAAGTTCTCAGGTGGAGTTGTGAGAGCCGTTGAGCACCCTCTAGTCGCCGCAAGCACGACTTCTTTTGCTACTTCATCTACTGCTACTACTTATAAAGTTAAGTTAACCACTGGCGCGACAGCCCTAAGAGGGGCAAAGCCTACCGACCCGACTGCCGGCCTTACGCCTACTTAGGCACGGCAGAGGTGGGCGATCGTCAAACCGATACGGGGAAGAGATGTGGTCAGCATCTCGGCATCCCCCAGCCGGAAAGTTGGTTTTCGAGACCAGGGCCATCTACCAGGGCCGCTCCTCACTTTCCTCACGATGCTGAGTGGGAACCGGTCCTATACCCAGGACCGAAAATCCGTACCCGATTGATGGGATCGAACCCGGGCCGCTTTCCGTTGCCAGGGACCCAGGCATGCTAACGTAGCCCGCTACGCCACGGCGCAGGACACTGCTACTATTAGCATTAGTAAATATATAAACCTCTAGTAAACTCACACAACATTCGTATTCCTCTTGTTTTAACTTTTTGGCTCGAGCCTGAAAAGTAACATCGTTACCCCTTAAAATAATGTATTGGTTGGCTCGAATGGATACAGAGCTGTAGTTTGGGTGCACTACTGTTGCAAGGTCTATATTACCTAGGAAGCGGGTATTATAGCGTAGTTGCAACATATAGCTTTCTGGAGAGCACATCTTGAAGCATGGTAACGTCCCTTGCGCTCTGTTATTGTAACAAATTCGTTACTCGTATTATCTTGGAGAGTTCAAGGTGTAAAAACAATGAATTGGTTGATTAATTGTAGTTTTGGATGGTGCTGGAGTAATGGCAGGCAGATACAAGCACGTTATAGCCCGAGGTTTCTTGTGCCTTTTTTGATGGGGGTGTGCATCAGTTGGAGCGACCGCAGAATCGTTGTTGGCTATATGACTGAAATCAGCAACATGCATACGACAGAAGGACTCTGCGGCTCTAAATGTCGTAAGAGATGCTAATACGGAATACTCCTAGCAGCTGCAAAGGTGTTGCGCTCCAGCAGAAGGAAACTTAAGTTGAACCTTTTTTTTTTTCTGAGTTTTCAGTACACCACAACAGAATGCCCTGCAGCGACCCCATAGTAGGCTACCTAGCCTGCTGTGTAATAATTATTTGCGTCAGCCTATACTTACACCTGTGGTAAGTTCACAGTTTCCTTACTTTACTTCGACTAGCAAAAGACGCTCACTTTGGATTTTTGAATCAAAAGACCACATCATACCGTCGTTATGATAACATACAGAATGGATATCTTTCCATGGCGAGTAGTTACGTAGTACTTACATTATTAATAACATTCTTCCTTCATATAGAGTCTTACTTTACCAAAGCATATTTGCGTTTACATTTCAAATTTACGGATCAACACCTCCTGGAGTCAAACTACACCATTACTGGTGTTGATTCTTACACTCTTTAACAGAAGAGAAATGTTTCTTACCATATGGCAGGAAGAGATAACGAACGTATCAGATATACGTAGTTTTTGTCGTACTTTTGAAGTAACTAGAAGTATGTCAGGCCAAGCATGTCAATATCTCTTCTGCGTCACAGTAGAACAGCTGTTTGGATTTGTTTGGATAGCTCTCAGAGGGATAATAGTTCCCGATTTCCAGGAGATTGGGTAAGTGTAAGCGGTGGCGTTCTGTGCCTTCTCAATGATCTTCGGTATTAACCTAAAGATCTAGCAGAAGGTGCACTAGATTACTCTCGATCGTGCCGTGGTTTTCGGCTGCCCTCCCCTTTGGTTATGGCGTGCCTATGTGGCGTATCGACATCTGTCCAATGAAAACAGGGTGGAAGCTGTTTAGACTCAAGGTACTGTCCTAAGTGAAAGACCCCGGAAAGTATGCCATTTAGTAGAGGCCTTATAAAAGATTAGCTCAGCTCAACTTATTGCTCCTTCCTTCACAGCCGCACTTTTTTTATTAATTGCAACGCATTCAGGTTGCCGGGCTAGGCCGCATGCACTATCAGCAGCTGCATGTAGTGTGTAACGTTGACTTGCAATACAAATCCACATTTTCTAAGATTTTAAACTTTTTTGACTGTACAAGTAGAACTATTATACTTTGAACACATACCATAAATGTTTTATCGCTAGTCTATCAGCGGAATAGAATCCTGAAGAGTTAGTATTGTGAACTTGTGGATAATCAGTATACTTTGTTTTGGAGATAGCACCTTCTATCAATGAAGTATTTGATGTTATTTGACCTCTGGGTTTAAAAGACAATTCCTTTAATTTTATCATTTATAATATCTTATCATTTTACGGCCACACAATCCAATAACACAGAACATGATATCCAAAGATCACACATATTGCTGAAAGCGCTATAGGTCTACATTGGGGCACATACATACAGTTAATGTCGTGTATTTAACAACACATAAGCACTGAATTTTCCATATTAATGTACAGTGTTATAATTATCTTCGATCAAGTGTAAAAATAACTGCATTTGAAGTACGAGTAATTTAAAAATAATACGTATAAAATGTAACCATGTATGATATCTAAATATAGAGAATCTCTTGATTCGTTTTGCCGCAGTTGAGTGAAGTGTAATTTGTATTATACAAGCGAATGCGCCTTGGGAAATATACCGGATTCCCGGTCTCTCTCTCTCTCTCTCTCTCTCTCTCTCTCTCTCTCTCTCTCTCTCTCTCTCTCTCTCTCTCTCTCTCTCTCTCTCTCTCTCTCTCTCTCTCTCTCTCTCTCTCTCTCTCTCACTTAGTCACTCACTCTTTCTCTCTGTCTCTCGTCATTGCTTTGCTCAGTTCATACATGTATAACCAACCATTTTATATTGCTACAGGCTGTTCGGCAGATTAATTTACCATTTATTACTGCAGCTCCAAATAGTGAAACGACACAGGCAGCAGCAGATAGAAAGCTGGCTTTCAACTAAAATAATCTAACGAGCACGATCTTTTGTCGGTAACGTGTGAGGCGCCTTAGGGCGATCCTAGGTTTGATTACCGTCCATTGCCCACACTGAGATTGGGATTTTCGTCTCATGAGAAGTGAAATGCTTGTTTGGATTCTCATCTACTACGATTTCCTTTCCTTTATTTCCGTTTCAGTCCATTTCCTTCTCACCTTTTAGGAGTGTTCCTAGGATTCAAAGTGATGGCGCTGCCGGTCTATATGGCCAGTATGCTTGTTCAAAAGATTATTATTATTATTATTATTATTATTATTATTATTATTATTATTATTATTATTATTATTATTATTATTATTATTATTATTATTATTATTATTATTATTATTATTATTATTATTATTATTATTATTATTATTATTATTATTATTATTATTATTATTATTATTATTATTATTATTATTATTATTATTATTATTATTATTATTATTATTATTATTATTATTATTATTATTATTATTATTATTATTATTATTATTATTATTATTATTATTATTATTATTATTATTATTATTATTATTATTATTATTATTATTATTATTATTATTATTATTATTATTATTATTATTATTATTATTATTATTATTATTATTATTATTATTATTATTATTATTATTATTATTATTATTATTATTATTATTATTATTATTATTATTATTATTATTATTATTATTATTATTATTATTATTATTATTATTATTATTATTATTATTATTATTATTATTATTATTATTGTTGTTGTTGTTGTTGTTGTTGTTGTTATATCCTTTCACTATTTTGGAAGATGTATGAGCAAGAATGTGTGGTACATAAGTCATGTAATGTGCTACGAGAAAGTACATATTAAAATATTATCGAAAGATAGACTCCAGAAAATTAGAACTCAACGGTATTAATTTCAGGAAATCGAGTCACCGTGTACAGCGAGGTTGTTTCATTTCCAGGTTACTCATGTGTTATTGGATAGATAATCGTGTTTTAACCTTAATGAGAGGACTACATAATGGTGGCACTGGTAACCAAGAGAATAATCGAGTATCTTAGCCCCAAACATTGACCAATGGGACTGACGTTCGTTAAGCTACGTAGCCGTCGACAGCTTAAATTCCGAAAGGACCTTCTTCCAGTTTTTTATAAGGTTTCATCAATCGT
Source organism: Mantis religiosa (assembly GCA_030765055.1). Lineage (NCBI taxonomy): Eukaryota > Metazoa > Arthropoda > Insecta > Mantodea > Mantidae > Mantis > Mantis religiosa. The sequence continues at coordinate 99,045,453 of CM060950.1, forward strand.
AAAAACTAGCAAAAACCAGATACGAACACTAGTCTCAGGCATAGATAATTACCGTTCAAATGACCTATCCCAAAATAAATTAGTTGCAATATATACCCAGTATGTGTTGCGGTGTGCACTAAGAACGGGTGTTAAACAGTACTAAAATTTGACCAAATAAATAAAACTCTAGGGATTCTTACATTTTTTGTGTGCAAAACCTCTTGGAAGAACACATTCCTCCTCTCATATAGTACTCGTAGAGCATAAATTGGAGAAGTTGACATATTTGAGGAGAAGTAATCAAATTGCTACTAGTTGGCGCTAATTTCATAGTTGTTATACAGAACACTCACATCATTGAATGTTTATTATTCATTAAAATGATTAACTTTCTTTTCATAGTTTTGCTGGGCAATTACGGCTGTGGGTTATATAGTATGCCTTGGCATCCGAAGTTTGCTCCTTTTTTGACACCTTATACGAGGTCCGTTATGGGAACGCCCATCTTAACCCCAAGCCGCCAGGTTTTAGCGTTCGAGAACTCCTTTGGAGGCATGCACTTGACATGCCTAGGATGTTCCCTGAGGGCGAAAGAGTGAATCCTCCTTGGTTTCGTGCAGCACCCCACGTCGATCTTGGGACGATGGTGCACAGCAAATCTACCACATCCACGAGTAGTTTCCGCAGTTTGTCTTTAGAGTTTTTATCGGACTATAAGGATTTCAAATTACTTTATACCGACGGGTCCAAAAGCTCCTCTGGGGTTGGATGTGCTTAAATCCATGGGGCCGAACCCTTTACAGTTGGTCTCCATGGCAGCACTTCCATTTATAATGCAGAGCTCTATGCAGTATACCGAGCCATTTTACATGTTCGCCGCAGAAGGTTGGATGACTTCCTTATCCTAAGTGATTCCCTCTGCGCGCTCCAGAGCCTTCGTGGGCTGTTCAACCATCCCCGTGTGCAGCTTATCCAGGACGCCCTCGTTTTACCCGCCTCTGGCGTTAGCGTGGTGTGTGCATGGGTTCCTGGTCACGTGGGCTTTCAGTGGACTGAACTGGCGGATTCGCCAGCTAAGGTGGCAACCCTAGGACCTAGCATTACCATCCCCTTCGTCACTGCGGAAGCCTTTGGGCTTGTAGTCCGTAGAGCGGCACTCTCGTGCTGGTGCCATGAGTGGTCTGCTCTGCGTGGCAACAGGCTTAGAACGGTAAAGGCAATTCCGATTCACTGGGCGACCTCCTGACGATTATCTCGGCGGGAGGAAAACATTTTGACTCAGTTGCGCATTGGGCACTGCTATTTTAGCCACAGTTTTTCTTATTAAACTGGACCCCAAAACCAGTTTGCCCACTGTGCGGTGCCAAGCTGACGGTAGGACACGTACTTTTAGAATGTTTTAGCTCAACTCGTCTCCGTAGGTCTCTCCAGCTGCCGGTCAGCTTGGCGGAGATACTCGCGGATGGCGAGACAGCGGTGGGCAAAGTTTTGGCGTTCTTTTTAATCGTAAATGTTAGAATTTAGGCTTTAGCGATTAGGGCATTTTAGCCATTTTAACCTTTTATTGTTTTAAGTTTCTCATGGATTTGAGCTCTATTTTAGACTTTGCCTCACCGTTGTTTTATATTGATTTTATTTGTTTGCTTTTAGTCTTTTAGCTTTTTTTTCCTTAGTTCTTAACCACATTGGTTTTTAAGGGTGCTGATGACCTGGTAATTGGGCGTCCTTAAACACAATCATCATCATCATCATCATCATCATCATCATCATCATCATCATCAGTTTTTCATAAAGTATATGAATACCATGTTAAGTCAGATACACGAGCAAAAAAGGGGCTGGAATGCAGTCTACTATTAAAACTTTAGTTGCTTTTCATCAGGTGTTGTTACTGTATACTCCTTAATGGAGTCTGGAAAACAAAAGAGGATGTTAAATTTCAAATATATATAACTTAAATGTTTGAAAAATTCAAACCAACAACAGAAACCTCAGAAAAAAGCTAATGTGACAAAACAAATTATGTAGTTTAATATTTCTGGATCATAACTTTTCCGTTTAGTTAGGTTTTATTAGACCGCGCCGTGGCCGAGTGCTTAAGTAGACCGCTCGACTCCTCGATCCGAGGCGACCGCGAAGTGAGTTTTGTGGTGCAGAATACGGCGCTGGAGCGGGCTTCCTCCGGATACTCCGGTTTCCCACCCCTCATTCCCCTAATTGCTTTATCCTTCATCTTTCCTATCATTTATTTCACCCTCATAATATCATCCACCTCTCTCGCTCCCAACCCAGGCGTTGGGCGCCCCTGAACCCTGGTTCCGCTATCAGGCTCAGTGCTCCGGCTTCTCTCGCCCCGCCTTTTCGGGCTAGTGGATTCGGTGTCCCCTAACACCGATATCGGTGATATAAGGGAGAAGAAAAAAAAGTTTGTGTTAACTCTTATGGTATCCAGTGATACAGTATTAAACTGCAATGAAAATTGCTTCAGAATCTATACAAAGAAAATTGAAAATACGCGTGCTGAAGTCAGCAAATAAGCTTCGTTAGTGTGTTATTCACTGAAGTTCACTGTAGTTCATCCGATATATTACATATGAAGTGATTTCTATTTCTTTTTATGTCGCTCTAATAGGAACTTCAACAAATCAACTTGATTGATTACATGGCTTTTAGAACAACTGTTAACGCAAAATCTTTTTAAATTAAATTTTTCTCAGCCTAACACAGACGTCCTATCCCTGGAGTGCAATTCTTCAGGTCACCGGAATCAAATGTTGCAGCACTGGAATGCGCTACGTGCCAGTCTTTCATAGTGGTTTAGACTTCTGCAACTCTTTCTGAAATTGGACAGCAGCCAAATATTTTCTTCTCACCATGAGATAGTTTTCTAATTATAGTCTTTATTTGTTACTGACTACTACTACTACTACTACTACTACTACTACTACTACTGCTACTACTACTAATACTACTACTACTACTAGTACTACTACTAACACCACCACCACCACTACATCTCCTACTACTACTACTACTACTACTACTACTACTACTACTACTACTACTACTACTACTACTACTACTACTGTACTAGTACTAATACTAACACCACCACTTCCACCACCACCACCACCACCACCACCACCACCACTACTACTACTACTACTAACACCACCACCACTACATCTACTACTACTACTACTGTACTAGTACTACTACTAACACCACCACTTCCACCACCACCACCACTACTACTACTACTACTACTACTACTACTACTACTACTACTACTAGTACTACTACTACTAACACCACCACCACCACCACCACCACTACTACTACTACTACTACTACTACTACTAACACCACCACCACTACATCTACTACTACTACTACTGTACTAGTACTACTACTAACACCACCACTTCCACCACCACCACCACTACTACTACTACTACTACTACTACTACTACTACTACTACTACTACTACTACTACTACTACTACTACTACTAGTACTACTACTACTAACACCACCACTACATCTACTACTACTACTACTACTACTACTAGTACTACTACTACTACTAACACCACCACCACCACCACTACTACTACTACTACTACTACTACTACTACTACTACTAGTACTACTACTACTAACACCACCACTACATCTACTACTACTACTACTACTACTACTACTAACAACACCACCACTACATCTACTACTACTACTGTACTAGTACTACTACTACTAACACCACCACTTCCACCACCACCACCACCATTACTACCACTACTACTACTACTACTACTACTACTGTACTAGTACTACTACTACTACTACTACTAACACCACCACCACCTCCACCACCACCACCACCACCACCACCACCACCACCACCACTACTACTACTACTACTACTACTACTACTACTACTACTACTACTACTACTACTACTACTACTAATACTACTTATTTTACAAATATATTAGTGAAGAAAACTCCATGTGTAAAAGTTTGTGTTTTAAATATTGGCAGCAGCCTTGCTAATAAAAATAGGAATACTCATGCATAAATGGGATTGATCTACATAAAAGTTTGTGCCTTTGTTCTCCTTGGTTTCTCCGTATAATGTAATCTCTAATATCTAACTTGAAAAGTTTGTTTGCTTTTCAACAGAAGTAGTGTAAATACAACCAGTGAGGCAGTAAGTCATAGGATTGTTCATACACTTGTTTTCCCGCAGATACCATTTTGGTAACTCGCAGCAGGAAGACATGTTTCCGTGGTTTCTTTTTAACATAGGGTGTGTATTAACTCTTTTAGTCATTTGTGCTTAGATATAGATTTAACTACTATATTTAAAATATTGTAAATACCCTATATGACAGTTGGTTTTTCACGCTATAGAGATTCTTACGTGATGTACATGTTATTTATTTTTAGGCGAAATTTTCGATACAGTGCTTGTTCACTACATTACATTTATTCAAAGTTCATTTGCCTATTTACTTATTGATACTAAGCAACAATATAAAAAATGGCTAAACATCAGCCCAAGCTGTTACCTTGCAATATTCTCATTCAAGTTTCCCTTGATATCCAGAAAACATTTATTTCAATCATGATTATGATGTTCACGATAATGATAATAATAATAATAATAATAATAATAATAATAATAATAATAATAATAATAATAATAATAATAATAATAATAATAATAATAATAATAATAATAATAATAATAATAATAATAATAATAATAATAATAATAATAATAATAATAATAATAATAATAATAATAATAATAATAATAATAATAATAATAATAATAATAATAATAATAATAATAATAATAATAATAATAATAATAATAATAATAATAATAATAATAATAATAATAATAATAATAATAATAATAATAATAATAATAATAATAATAATAATAATAATAATAATAATAATAATAATAATAATAATAATAATAATAATAATAATAATAATAATAATAATAATAATAATAATAATAATAATAATAATAATAATAATAATAATAATAATAATAATAATAATAATAATAATAATAATAATAATAATAATAATAATAATAATAATAATAATAATAATAATAATAATAATAATAATAATAATAATAATAATAATAATAATAATAATAATAATAATAATAATAATAATAATAATAATAATAATAATAATAATAATAATAATAATAATAATAATAATAATAATAATAATAATAATAATAATAATAATAATAATAATAATAATAATAATAATAATAATAATAATAATAATAATAATAATAATAATAATAATAATAATAATAATAATAATAATAATAATAATAATAATAATAATAATAATAATAATAATAATAATAATAATAATAATAATAATAATAATAATAATAATAATAATTTGGCAAACTGCATAAATGCATAATGTTTATAGTTTTTATGATTTGATTTGATTTGAATATGAGCATTTAACACTATTACGGGTCGTAAATATTATATAAAATTAGTTAACTAGTTGAGATTATTGGAATTTCATTAAGTGTTGTAACGGGCAACTAAAATTAATAAACAATGTTTTAAAACGTCACGGAACTTATTTCATTATAGAATTTTGTGTTTGAAGGGCCACTGTATTTCTGTATGCTGTAGGCAGAATTCATACTGTAACGGGGAGCATTGGAGCACCCTGTAACCAGCTGGGAACGGAATGCAGGGGGGAGGACCGCATTAGCCACACCTTCCCCTCGTTTGTCTTGTAGTATTTGACAGGCAGTGGTTGGGAGGAAAAACATCAGTGGGCGTCTGTTTCTGCCCACCTGGTTCCAGAAATTACGGAGTCTGGAACATTCTCCTGGTCACTAGAAACCGGCGATATTCCTATAAAGAGGGTTCCAGACAGACGGAGTGGGTTAGTCAGTCAGTTGTTGTGCTGTGTTGAGTTGGTCAATCAGTTGGTTAGTGAGTGTGAGCGAGAAGACAGTCGCAGTTCTTGGTGTAAGATTTAGTCAGTGACGTGCTAATGAACGAAAGGGTTGTGCAACGGAAGACTGTGCGTAACTGTGAATGTGTACCGGAGCTTACGTAACCGCGAGTACAAGGAAATTGTAACGGACGGGCTGGTGAATTGTAACTGTGTGCAGCAAGTAATTTTATGTAATTGGCAAGTGTTAAACTGTAAGTCGGTGGAAATAAAGAACATTGTTGAGTGGTGTAATTGGACTTTTCATTTCACGAACCCACCAAAGTCACACTGGCGTCAGAAGTGGGATGACAAAGTCACACTGGTGTCAGAAGTGGGATAACAACATCACCGAACATTACAACGATGGAGGCAGCATTAGAAAAGATTTTAGCGGAACTGAGAGAAATGAAGACGGCAACTGAAAACCTCGCTGCAAAAACAGAAGCGGCAAAGAACAGCCTAACAGAGAAGCTGGAGACTAGAAATAGCCTGGCCGCGGAACTGAAACTAATCAGGACGGCTAGGGAGAACATCACCGAGAAGATGCAACAAATGAAGGCCGAGTTAACCACAGAAATGAGAGCAGCGAACGGCAGTCTGGCCACGGAAATGAAGGCGGCGAACGAGGCTCTCGCCGCAAAGTTTGAGGAACGTTTGGCCGGCGTGAGGGATGACGTCGCGAACCTGGGCAAACGGAAGGGTCAAGTAGACGACCGCCTTAATGATTTAGAGGAAAAGGCCGAAAACATCGCAAAACCCCTCACCCGCCTGACGGAGGAAAACCGGCCTTATGTGTGGACGGAGGACGCCGAAGACGCTTTCCAGCACCCGAAGGGGACCCTGTGCAGTGCTTCAATTTTGGGTTTCCCACAACCGGGTGGCGCCTTCATTGTGGACACCGACGCTAGCGACCATTGCATTGGAGGTGTCCTATCGCAGATCCAGGACGGCCATGAGCGCACAAGAGTGGAAGAGAAGGAGCGTGCCGCAGCAGTCCGAGTAGTTGTGGCAGTGCCTGCTGAAGGCTGGGATAGCGCAGGCCTGAGGAGGGAGCAGCTGGCGGACGCAGACTTGGGGCCACTCTTGAGGGAAGTGGACGCAGGGACGAGGCTAACCTGGGAGGACATCGCACCGAGGAGCGCCACCTACAAGTCGCACTGGGCCCAATGGGACTCGTTGAAGACCAGAGTGGGCGTGCTGTTCCGGGTATGGGAGTCACCCGATGGGAAGGCGCAGAGAGGACAGTTGGTACTTCCCCGGAGTAAGGTCCCGGAAGTCTTGGAGGAAGTGCACGCCGGTACTTCAGGAGGACACCTGGGAGCGAACCGAATGATTCACAAACTACGGCAGCGCTACTTCTGGCTGAGACTCCGAGCAGATGCTGGTGGTACACCTGGACCGCCTCGCACGCTACGATGGGGCTGTTCGAGGGCGAACAGCTTTGAGAAGGGAGCAGTGTAACGGGGAGCATTGGAGCACCCTGTAACCAGCTGGGAACGGAATGCAGGGGGGAGGACCGCATTAGCCACACCTTCCCCTCGTTTGTCTTGTAGTATTTGACAGGCAGTGGTTGGGAGGAAAAACATCAGTGGGCGTCTGTTTCTGCCCACCTGGTTCCAGAAATTACGGAGTCTGGAACATTCTCCTGGTCACTAGAAACCGGCGATATTCCTATAAAGAGGGTTCCAGACAGACGGAGTGGGTTAGTCAGTCAGTTGTTGTGCTGTGTTGAGTTGGTCAATCAGTTGGTTAGTGAGTGTGAGCGAGAAGACAGTCGCAGTTCTTGGTGTAAGATTTAGTCAGTGACGTGCTAATGAACGAAAGGGTTGTGCAACGGAAGACTGTGCGTAACTGTGAATGTGTACCGGAGCTTACGTAACCGCGAGTACAAGGAAATTGTAACGGACGGACTGGTGAATTGTAACTGTGTGCAGCAAGTAATTTTATGTAATTGGCAAGTGTTAAACTGTAAGTCGGTGGAAATAAAGAACATTGTTGAGTGGTGTAATTGGACTTTTCATTTCACGAACCCACCAAAGTCACACTGGCGTCAGAAGTGGGATGACAAAGTCACAATACGGATCCTGTTTGATAATATTTTAGCTTACTCTGGACCAGTAAGTGGCTTATACAATAAAAATTAAGCCGATTTGATCCATAATAAAATTAAAGATAAGTAAAAGTACACGGTTTTGACAAGTTTTCCCATATGCTTTCAAATGGTAAAATTCAAAGTCCTGTTTTTAAACACGTACAGAAAGAATGTGAAAGTAGAATGAATCGCGCCATCTCGTGCGGAAAATCATAGTAGGGAAAGCAAAGGACTGGTATCTCTGTTGTGAAGTACTATGGGTGAAGTTTACAAGGGAAATTACATGTAAAGGGTGCATATATTTAAAGGAAGCTGAGTTGCCCCCGAGCAGCGTACTACGAGGTCCTCAAAGCGCGGGAGCATATAGTTCGTTAGCTTTGCGCGTAAAGGCAACACAACTCATAAAGTGTTGGCAAACTTTTCTCTTATTATTGTTTTTATAATTATACTTTATCTGGTTGATAGGCTTCACAGTTCAACTAGTACTACTTGCCGGGGGATGTCCAATAGAATTCTGTTATTTAATAATCTCTCATTTTGCCTCTTCATTTGAGCGGAACCCAGAATTAAGCGTGTAGCTGGCAAGAAGTCCCAGTTTACTGACGAGAGCACTCAAAGCTCTCGACTAATAAATAAAAATCTGGTATTCAATTGCGGGAACGATGTGCCTTTTGGATTTAGACGTTCAAATTCCATCTCTAATTCTGATCGCTCTGTTCGTGTTTTTATTCGCCGAACCAAATAGTTTGACTTCATATAGATTCTGTATTTTAACGTTAAAAAAATTCTACATTTAGTGCTTGGAGTGCGCTTAACTGTAAAATTTCGGAAATACAAAGTTTTATGTTGCATCTTCAACACAGGCTCTGCTTTGATGCCTACGTCCTCTAAATTTCATGCATATTTTAAAATTACATGCAAAAGCACCAGTAAGGTTTTCATTTTCTACTTTCTTGAAAAATGGCTACAGACAAGCGTTTTATTAAAACATAAATTATTAAATTTAAGCTCATTAATTATATATTAATTAACCGAACAGGCCAAGATTTAACTAGCACATTTGTTTGGAGGAAAATATATGCTAAATATCAGAATGATTTTCTTTGTTTAAACATATATCCAATGTGAGCATCAAATACGCAGTTAAAAAAATCTCATCTCATTGTTTTGTTCTGTTATTTTCAACGTGTTATAAAATGATCATTAATTTATTGAGAAGAGAAAGCATTGTGTGGAACGAACTTAAACTGAGAATACTGTTAGAGGGTGTAGTATTTGTAATATTGTAAGAAATGATAGGGAAATAAATGAATGATAAAGCAACTTCCATTTGTTAAAATTAGCGCACAATATAGGAAGCATAAGATAAAATCTCCGTGTTAAAGATTCAAGTAAAGTCAATTATTCATGCAGGTTTAGCTAGATAATTATTGTTAAAATGAAGCTTAATAAACCAGAATTTCATTCAAGGTGTTCCAGAAATTTAATGTATTTAATATCGCAGATGTTTCTGAGGACGTGACCATAATTAATTCTGTAAAGTAAAATGGGAGTGAAATTCTCCGATTTAGCAATGCAAAGGGCAAAAGTAGTATTTCAGATACGAATTCACAAATTTAAAATTTAAACTCAACTTTGGTGGGGAGTAATGCTCACTAGTTATTAAAAAAGGTGTATTTATGAAATTGGCGTCTTTTTCATCGCGTCTTTTGTGCTTACAGAAGTGGTAACTGTGATCAGCTTATGCAATGCTGAAAGACAGTATGTACTACGGTATATAATTTTAGCGGCCACAACCAGAGAACCTTAAACACTGTATTTTTTCGACTCATGGCAACGTATAATTCGCATTATTACTACGGAAATGGTCATTTATAAACCCTGAACTATTTTTCCTACAGAAAATAGCAAATACAATTTATGCCATATCATGTGATACAAAATTCAGAAATCGCTTAATTATTCAGCCTTAACCGACGGTGACTTGCTTGAAATCGATAACTAACTTCCATTAAAATTATTAGACAATTTAAACCGCTCTAGTTTATTCTCACACCCACACCCACATACACACATGCACGCCCTTAGGTCAAGGGGGGCTCAGATATAGTTGCGATATCAGTGAAAGAGAATTTAAAAATTTAAATTAAAAAATAACACTGTATGGGCTTAATACTGTTTAAAAATTGCTTAGCATATATGCAAGCTCTCTTTCATCTTTTTTATGCTTTTCTGGGGTAATTTAGTATTTGAAGATTTATAACATCTCTTTTGAATGTCCTGTTCAATTTAATGTAGGCCAAACACACTCATTGTTACCATAATGTTGCAGAAAACGAACCTGGCAGGCAAATATTTAAATTCTAACTATAAAAGCTGCATAGAGTTAAGGTAAAATGTTTATGGTGTTTAAAGTGTTGTCGTGTCGATCACGGCGGGAATTCCCACACTGTAGCCAACAGCATATTTTGCGTCCTCCTCATAGGTGGCCAAAACTCATACACAACGATCGCAGTTTATCCCTGTAAGTTGTAGGCAGTTTCTTCAGTCCGACGGAGCTCAAGGCAATCACGGAGAGAGGTCACTAACCACCCAGGTACGACTGATCAAGCAGCCCTATCTGGAAGGGTGTCTGGCTACCAAAGCGTCTCCCCTCAGCCGAATACCGTGTTTCTAGTGCGCAAACCTCATCATAGTGCTGAACTACCGGCAGCTTAGCTGACTCTTGCTAGTTGGATGGAGAGAATTAAATGAATGTAATGAAAGCATGTGAAAGGAAGGTTACTGGGTAAATATCCTCCTCAGTACTTGCCTAGTGACCAGCGAAAAATCGAATAGAACCTGAGGTCACAAATGCCGGCCGCTGGAACCAAACCCACTCCCTGCAGAAATCGAGCAGTTTTTAGCCCTTTCCGCACATGGATATCCTTAGGTAAACGATTGGTAAATTCTACAAAATGCAAAGTTATTTTGGTATGTGTTTATCTTAGGTATTTTATCCTAGGGTGTTGGCTTATAAATGCTTATAAATTTTGAGAAATTGCATAGGAGTAATCATAAATGGCTCTCACAATTTAACTTTTACTTTTAATGTGGGAATTAATACTGCCAATTAAGCGACTAATTGAAAACAGAATTAGAAATTGAAGCAGCAAATTCCCATATATTTTATATTTTACTATTTCTGCGTTAATTTATGTTTTACAAAAGTGGTGTATACAAATTTTAGCTTGCTAACCTATAAGGTAATTTGCTTAAAGCAAGTATTACACAGTGGACCTCAGTTTGTATACATTAGGATGAGATATTGGTATAGTTTCTGAATAATAACCTGAAAATTGCAACATGAGATATCTTTTTAATGTTCTCAGGCGTCCGAAAGTTTAAAACGCAGGTAGTTGAAGTTACTGTTGCAGGACATAATGTTTTACCATGATAAAGGTCATTTAAACGTACTCAATGACTTCAAATATGATAAAGGTAGCTATACTGAAATGTTTGGTACCAAGTATTTACAGTAAAAATTAGAGGTAGTACCTGGATGCTTTCTATTTCTTGGTACTCACGATACCTGGTGGCACTGAAATACCTCTAAAAATAATTTGAGAGAAATTTGCGATACCTTCTCGAAACTAATAAACAGTTAATTTTTATATTATTGAAAATTGTTTTGTTGAACTATAACCTAGATAAATAATGAAAGAACTTGAGACTTAACGTCATCGCTTCGCACGTGTCCCTAAAGCAACAACATGCAAAGCAATGAGGCAAATAACATAGGTATTGTGACTTTGTGGGTACGTGAAATTAAAAGTCCAATTGCACAGACTCAAAATGTTCGTTATTTCCACCGAATTACAGTTGGAACACTTGCCGAGTACATAAAATATCCTAGCGCATACAATTACAATTCACCAGTTCGTCTGTCACAGGTCCACTGCACACTCACAATTACGTACAACTCCTCTGATACACGTACACAGTCTTCCAGTCCGTTCGGTAGCACGGCGCTCCTCACGGCTGCTCGCCAAGAACTGAACTCACCTCCAGCCCGGCGCGTCGCTTATATAAGACCAACTTACCTATCTAGAAGGTTCCGGGTTAGATGAGATATCCCGACTGTTCTAGACGTCAGGGGGAGGGTAAAGAGGCGGCCAGCGATCAGTGACACTTTCCTCACCATCCCCTTCAGTGAACGCCACAAGATAAATGCGTAGGCGTGGTCTAAATGCCCCCTCTCACCCATACAGCTGTTAGCTGGCCGTGCCTTCCTTTAATTAGGTGACAGTATAGTGCGATCCATATAAACCTGAACCACTTCAAAAGGACATAACTTCTGAACCAACAATAGGACACACGTGCAACTTTGGGAGAATATAATACATAATTGGGAGATTACATTACACTATTTACATCTCAGAGAAAATATTGGAAGAATCTTGCACCTGCGTCTATACATGTTTTCACTCGTCTCACCATATGCTCTGAAGTTTCACGGAGAGTATCCTCGCCAATGTTACTTATTTTATTTCGAATGGATTCCTTGAGAACATAAATTGTCCGTGGCCTATTCTTGCACACTCTATTTTTAGATACCCCCACAAGAAAAACACCGGTGAGGTCAGGTCTGGTGATCTGGGGGGCTACAGACCTTTTGAGAAACTGGTTACAAGTTCCATGGTGTCAATATATATATGACATGTTGCTCCATCTTTCTGGGAATAACCTTCCCTCAATTCGATATCATCCAGCTGCTCCACAAATGTCTTGTAGATACCCATATAAACTTCAGTGTCTACAGACGTATCAAAGAATATAGGACCAACGATTCATAGATAGAGATGGAGGACACTTCCAAAATTTTCTCTGAGATGTAAATAGTGTAATGTAATCTCCCAGTTGGGTATTATATTCTCTCAAAGTTGCATGTGCGTTCCACTATTCGTTGAAAAGTTATAGCCTATTGAAGTGGTTCAGTTTTATATGGATCACACTGTATTTATGTAACATGTAGCGTTAACTGAGTGTAAAAGAAGCTGATTTAGCTGATACAGAAAGCGACGCTTTTACAATGGTCTGGCTTAGCAACTTACTCTCCCTATTAAACTTACCTGCTCCGTTGGCCAAAATATGTGAATCTAGCACAAAGAAAATCTGAACTTAACACGTGAAATAATACAGCGCATGAAAACATTTGTTCTTTCGTTCCATCTGATTGTGTTTCGGTACAACGTACGACTGATTTCCACATATATTCTGTTCTATTAATGCAATTAGTAAAACATTTGTGATGTTTGGAACTATTTTCAAGTAGACAGCACTAACAATAACAGAATGCTATATAAAATATGCACAAAAACATTTTCCTTCTTGCTAAGTCACTCAATTTAAAAATTTAAGAATATATGGTGCATTCATACAGAGAGTGAGGTTGAAAAAAAATCCACGACCTTCCTGTCTTCTTCAGGATGTAATGCCATGACATTTGAAAATGGTGGGCAATGACAAAATTAGTCACATGCGTTAATAAACAGAAAAGTTTTAATAAGCACATAACTCAAAGAAGAACCTATCGCCTTTACAGCTTTCTATAACGTCAATATCGGGATTGGGGCTTAAAAATCAGTATCGACTTCAGTTTCGAGAAACAGTGAAATCGTCACCTTACTAGAGTTGTATACATTTATTATGTATGTATCATGTCCTTACGAGAAGATGAATGGAACACGAATCATTTATTAAGTACATAGGTTATTTAATAGGTAATTTTAGAATTTAGTTCAATAAAAAACTGCTTGAAAGTTAGTCCGATCTGTTCGCTTCTGTCTGCAAGTTTATTATTTCTACTTTAAACTACGATAGCTTCTTACAGGAATCATTTTCTGTCAGTTTATGAGACCCCTACAATGAAAAGTTTGGCTAACTTTGACTTAGATAATTGGTGTGTGTTATATGTTTAATTGTCTTATAAAACTCATTAGTGAAAATTGCTAATAAACGTCCAAAATGTGAATTTTAGCTTATAGGCATATCATTTATTATAGTTTTTTTCCAAACATGCTGCTATGTCTTCTCAGTTCCACATTTTAAGACAAGCGATTTTCACGCGACTACCCTGTGCAGTTTCACACCTTTATTGCACAGAAATTTTCGTCGAATGCTAAATAACTGTGACTCCTTCAAGGTATGTCCCATGTTTATATATCTTACACAGCGCCACTTAACTTTCTTCTATGTGTGTGATAATGATATCATCTTGTTGCTTTACCCCATCTCATTTCTTTTGTGCATCATACTTTTTCCTTTTACTCGCAAAGCTTTAAAGAGGCTTACTTTGAGTTCCATGAGTGTGCCATAGCTCGGCGAATAGTAGTTGTAAAGCTAAAACAATGTAGAGCATTTCTGATAAGATAATAAGTTTGTTTTTCTTCAACTTTCATTGAATAATAGTGAGCGTAGCTGAACTATTTGGTTTCCTGAATAGAAATTTCTTCATAGTTATAAAATACAGGGATTCTTAACATTAGAAGTCCCCAAGCTTTAAGGGTTATTGGGATTGTTTTAGCTGACCTTTATTTACTGGTGGTTCCTAAAAAATATATATTTATCGCTGTGGTTCTGATTCGATATGTTTGAGAGCTGAATCAACAGACTGTTTTTGCTCTTAATGGTACAAACTCCCGATTGCTTATCGATTCTATTTTCTCTCACTTTAATCAGGGATTTCGCTCTGAAAATGACTCCGTTATAGCGTGCTAGGCTCGCATTCGGGTGTTTCCGGGTTTTGTTACTGGTGGGTCGGCCACTCCTGACTTTGGGCTTTATGTTGGTTTCCCGGGCCGGTAAGCGACTTTGGATGATTCTCTACTACCACGAATTTCCTGTCCTCCATTTTATACCCCTACAGTTTACCTCTCATTGTTTAGAACTATAGGACCAGGTGATGGCTGATGGATTGTTACGGCAGGATGGTGCAAATGGTACTCTGAAAATAATTATTCCTGATGTTTGGCCCCATTTCTAGGGCTCCCTTCCTGAAGTGTATGTATGTATTTATTCACTGCAATTGGGTACTACCCGGTGGCAGAGTTAAGAATACAGATCAAATTACAAATACTAGATTTACAACAATAACACAATAAACAATACAAACATGATATTATTTTACTTTAGTCACTTAAAACATATCTAATTACTTCTCTATTTACATATTATATACCATTATAGTTCAAAAGTTAAACTATAAACCATCTGGATTTTTTCTAAATTTCTTCAACGACAGGGGACAGCCCTGAAAGACTGCTACAGGCAATTCATTCCATTTTTCAATGGCTCTATTAACAAAAGAAAATTTTCCTACGTCGGTTCTGTATCTTCTACCCTTAATTTTATACCTATGATCGTTTCGTCCATAATAATCCGGATTATCTAACCTTACACTAACGTCCACCCATGACTTTACACTAGCATTAGCTTTGAACAATGATACCAATCTATGTTTCTTACGCCTTATTCTTAATTCCTCCCATTTATTCTCATCTCCTTTATAGGCCCAAAATACTTGCCTCTTTTTATGAATTTTATTGCTCTCTTCTCTATTTTTTCTAATGGATCGATTTGGTTAGCTCTATACGGGTCCCAGCATGCTACTCCATATTCCATAACCGGCCGCACTAAGGCCTTGTAGGCAATTTCGCTGGACCTAGCGCTCCCCTTTTTCAATATTCTCATTACGAAATGTAATGCCTTCCACGCATTCCTAGATGTGGAATTTACTTGTTCGTCCCATCCAGCATCTTGCCAGGTACACTCCCAAATATTTGCAGCAGTCCACCTGTAGAATTTGCACCCCTCCCATGTGATAGTTAACAATAATTTTGCCCTTAGTTCTACTTAAAACAATGGACTTACTTTTCTTGGCATTAATTGACAGTTTGTTAGCCGCAGCCCAATTACAGATTTCATTTAAATCATCCTGAAGAGTGGTTGCATGTACTGTATTCCGAATTTTATTATAAATGATAAAATCGTCTGCAAACAACCTTATCTGGCAGTTAGTACTAACAGCAATGTCATTAACAAAAATGAGAAACAGTAAAGGTCCTAATACTGAGCGTTGCGGCACATCCGAACTTACGGTTCCACTATCAGACAGCTCTTTACCTACTTTAACTTTTGCGTTCTCCCTTTCAAAAAATGTTTAACCCCTAATACTACGCGTTTGTCAAGTCCTGTATTAGCTAGCTTACAAATAAGTAAACTATGTGGCACTACATCAAAAGCTTTAGAAAAGTCAATTACCACTGCATCAGTTCTTCCCCCTGCATCTACCTCATGTGCCAAATCTTGAAATAATGAAGTAATTTGACTTTCGCACGAATACCCAGGTCTAAATCCATATTGCGCTTCATTAAACCACTTATTATTTTCTAACTCCTCTCGTATATATTCTGCAATTAAATGCTCCATTAATTTACATACTACTGAAGTTAGACTAACTGGCCGATAATTATTTATTTCTGTTTTATTACCCCCTTTATAAATCGGAACTATAATAGTTGTTTTCCAGTCTTCCGGTAAGGCACAGTTGTTAATTGACATGTTGAACAAGAGCATAAGATAGGGAATCATGGCTTCACCCCCAAGCTTTAATATTTCAGTAGGTATATTGTCTGGTCCCCTTGATTTTCGGTTTTGCAGCATCTTAATCCTTTTGCGTAATTTGGGCGCCTTTATTTGAAAAATCGTTTCTCCACTCTCCCCAATTTCCTGTTCGGAACTATCGTCGGATTTAAGAAAAACCGATACAAAATGCGAATTTAATATATTAGCTTTGTCCCTATCCCTTAATACATCTATCCCATTAACGTTAAAATCTGGTATGCTCTCTTTATTTCCCCTCCGTCTTTTTGCATAATTGTAAAATGATCTCCAACAATTATTTGTCCCGCTAAAAACGTTATCTAAGAATCGTTCCTGCGCTTGCAACTTTTCGTCTTGTAATTGTTTAGCTAATTCTTTAAATTTGTTAAGATGCCATTCTGATAACTTCCTTTTATCATAAGCGTGCCTAGTCTTTCTTTTAAGTGTCCTAATACATTTTGTATAAAATTCTGGATCCGCTTTATGTTTAATAACTTTAAAAGGTACGTGTTCTCTAATTGTTTCCAGGATAAGTGTTTTGAAATTAACTCATGCTTCATTACACTAGTGGCAGATTTTACAAGTAACCCATATTTTTCCCGGAGAAATGTTTGGATAGCCTCCCCGTTCACCCCAGTGGCCTGAGTACTGCAGTATGACTAAAAATAGTGACTTTCCAATAAAAATAAGTTTATTGAGGGAAACAAACCATCCGCTACTATTTACAGCAGACTATTGAATGAAATTACCGAGAACCACAGAGCAAAAATCAGAGTAATGTATTAACAAGTTTTTTAAGCACTCGAGTATTCAGATAACTCTGTAAGCATTTTAGGGTAAACCTGTCTTTGCGTACCCATAAATCTATTATTAGATTATCATAACCAGATGCTTGAATATGATATATCAGCTAAATGAGCGAATTGCAATACTACACGCATTTTAAAATAAGGCAAGCATCAAGCATTTTTGGTTGGAAGGCAGTTAAATATTATTGTATTCATTTTCAATATTGCTCTAGCTTTAGAGGTGAGTAATGAACACGATATAATAAATACTACTAAACACTGGGTTACATTTTGTTTACTGAATGTTTACTATAACTCTGCGCTACTGCTATTTTATTCTACAGGATATGTAGGGAAGGGTCCCATATGCGATACCAAGCAGCCACGCGAAAGCCAGACAGGAAATTACAAATGTGTTCCTTTGAGGCTGTTAATGAGTTTGTGAAGCTTTTCAGCAAACGTGATGTTCATTCTATCTCCCAGGGTGTTCTGTCATGCTGTGAGTGGTCTAAGAGAAAGTGGCAAATTAAATTTATCAGCAACCACAGTGTAGATACGCTTTACACCTTTTGCGTGAAACGCTTATTCAAATAAACACGTTAATTAGGAAGCGAAAGACATTAACGCAGGAACACTTATAGCTACATACTTTGCAACCAGTGGACAATCAGTATTTATCAGATAACCACTGTGTTGACGTCATTGCACGGTGAAATATTACATACGAAAACTTACTGTTATTTAGAATTAAACGAATTTGAGAACACTTTCATATTTATATACACGCTAAAATCTTTCAGGAATAAAATTTGAACCTTCCTAATATCCAGTAGTTAAATACTGGGAACCTCATTGACCAATACCATTTTGTGAAAATTAAACGCATGTATTCTACAATTAATCAAGATTCTTAAGCTGAATATATGTACGTATATTTTACATGTACCAGGGAACATCTTTTCTTAAATGCTAAAGAAGTTATAGTTTACAATGTTATGGAGGGCGATACTAATTCTTTTAAGAATATCGTATAATAATTGTTTTTAAAATATTGATATAGTTTTATTGATGTTAAAAGTATCCCCACTTTAGCATCAATGCCTCTTTGGATTCGACGAAACCAGACCTTAAAGCAATGATTCCAATTTTTTATGCACTTCAGGAACCAGGTGTTTTGAAATGTTTTGAGACAAAATGGAGTAACGGTGTGCTAGTTGAGGAATTTATGGTACAGGGTCCATTATGCAGACTCTTGCTTTATCGAGATACGTAGTAGTTCATTTTGTTCTGTGCGACGATGCGTTGGCATGGTCTAATATCGTTTCTGTATACTTTTCAGGAAAATTAAAAAAAAAAAAAAAAAAAAAAAAAAACTTGCGCTAAATGACATTTATGTACCAATTGGCGGTAATGGTGCGTCTAAGTTCTAACACTATAGCAGCAATATGACTCGGTTTACGAAACAAAAATTGCAAGCGCTGTTCTTAACAACACTGCGAATTGGTAGGGCTTTTGTAGTCTTAGTCTCTGTTTGAAGGATCCATTGAGCGGACTGACTTTTCGTTTTATAATCATAACACAACATCCTAAATCCATCAGCAGTGTCAATGTTTCAAACCAAATTTGAGGTGCCACCTTGAAACTGTTTCAGTTTCTCTACACCAAAGGCCGCGCCGTGGCTCAGTGGCTAGACCGCTTGGCTCTCACCAAGGCGGCCCGTGTTCGATCCCAGGTGACCGCAAAATGAGATTAGTTGTGGACAACACGGCGCGGGGGCGGGTTTTCTCCGGGACCTCCGGTTTCCCCCGCCATCTCATTCCACCGGTGCTCCATCTTCATCTTATGTATCATCAGTGTCACCGCCTGCGGTGCCGTATGTAGTAAAAGCGGGCGTTAAACAGTACACTACACATCTCTACACCAATATGTGCGTTGTTGTTTTTGATCCGGAGATATTTTATTGGAATCCTTTGACAACAAAGTTTTATAACGTCTAAACATTGATGTAAAATTTCGGAATCTGATACCAATAACCAATGTTATTAATTTAAAAGATATGCGTTGATCTGCTTCAAGCATTGTTGGAGATGTGACAATATTGTAAGACATTTCTGTAATACTTGGTCATCGTTCACGAAAGTCGTTACTAACAAGGAGCCAAATACTTTTGAAGTCGCTGTACCAATTATAAATTTTTGTCTTGGGTAGGGCTTCTTTGCCAAATTCATTCTAAGCCGAACTTGGCCATTTTATTTGCTTTTATAATCATTACATTCTAAAACGTTTTAATCTCGCACTTTGTGTTAATACTGGTACATCACATCTGAACGGAAAAGCGGTCTCACCCAGTCTGTATATCCGATTTAAATGCAAAATGGGTTTAACATTTTCTCTTTAATTATTCAGCTTATTGTTTGTGTGTTTTAATCTGTTGTTTCTTCCTGTATTCATTGTTATCCTAAATTAAATAGTTTTATTGTGCAGCGAGCTTCAGTGTAAGGTAAATAACCAACATGATACGCGCGCAAATTCAGTGAAAACCATAGGATACAAGAGGAATTCACATTGTTTTACACACCCTTGGCCTTTACACTTGTATTATCAGCTCTGGGATTTGACCCGTATAATTACGATGGGGTGTTAAAGAGTGAGTCTACATTAAATCTATGTGGAACAACGTATTATTAGCTAGCCCCGGAGCTCACTCAGTAGAGCACCTGCCTGCCGTGCTAGGGGTCTCGGGCTCGATTCCCGGCAGTGGGATGGGAATTTTTCTGCGACCAAGATCATTCCTCATCTTTCCCAGAGTCTGGAAGTATGTTTACTGATGAGAGATAATTGCAAAATTTTGAAATTATTATTACAAACAAAAAAAAAACAATATTATATTCAGATTATTATATTGCATGTTAGACCCTATGAGTTTCACATGTATATCCCTTGCAGAAATGTTAGTGTGGGGGATAGAGGTGTTACAGCATAGAGCGAACTCCGCATGCTAGATGAGACTGCGGTGCTGTCAAACTTTATTAATGTACAAACGAGCTATGAGTTTACTCGATATTGTTAAACATGAGCGTATACAAACCATAGGTAAACATTATACAAGCAACGTTTTTTCTTATTCACTTACCTAGTTTCTTTCTGCAAGATATTCAATTTTAAACCCAGGAGCCCGCCTCGGTAGCGTGGTGGTAGAATGTCTGCCTCAGGTTCAAGAGGTCCCGAGTTAGAATATCGGTCAGGGTGAGTTACCTGGATAAGGTTTTTACAGGGTTTTCCCTTATCCTGAAATACGAATGTCAGGTGACTCTAAGCTCTAAGGACCCTGGGCTCTTTTGAGCATCATTTCACCCATTCCATTCATCGTCCGATATGACTTAACGTTGGAAGACGTAAAATTACAAAAAAAAAAAAAAAAAAAAAAAAAAAAAAAAAAAATCTTAAACCCAGGAATTTTTATAAGAATAATCCACCAATCACAATTATATGACTGTACGGATAGGTAGAGCTAAACTTCAGATTGAACGTTCTATACTGTAGTACTGGATATGTGGAGATCAGTTTCCTTCATTAATGTTGTCATACAGGCTCTAATTTCGCCAAAAATGGATTTTAGGTGACCGTTTTTAGCCAATGCTCCCCTCAGTATCATCTCCGAAGGTTCAAGATCATATCCTAGATAAAATCCAAGATATATGCACCTTCAATAATTTGTACTTTCTTTGTCTTTAAATTTTTGAGGTTATGAGTTAAAAAAGTGCTTTATCAAGAACGTTTACTAATGCAGTGGCATTATTGCAGGAAAAGGAACATTCTAATTGAAAAATAGGCCATAGACATTCACATAAAATGTGGATTTGATTTTAAATTTTTGTAATTCGGTTGCATCGAGTACGGTGGCACCATGGTAACTTAGGCTTTCGGGTGGCACCGGTCACCTATGGAAGCCGTTTTTCGTAGACTTCCTCGTTGGCTAGATGATTGCTCGGCTGGAGAATTAAATCAGCAAATTGTTCTATCAGCGTTTTCATTACTACATTTTGTGTTCCCCTTCTTCACCACCATACCAAGCATTCGTCTAATCTCAAGTCATGGATATGCTGTAATCCACATTTCCTTCCTCCTCGACAGACCACGGATTCAAAACATTGGTTTGTAATTCCTTCGGGTAAGACCAACAGGGTAATCCTTTGAACAATAATAAGAAATTCATATTCAAATTCACAACGTCGTTTTAATTTACGTCCTCCAGCGTTGTCATACTGGACGATGAATGAAATGGGTGTAATGATGCTCAAATGAGTCCAGGTTCCATAGAGCCTAGAGTCACCAGACATTCATCTTGAAGGATAAGGGAAAACTCCAGGAAAAGAAAACCTTATCTAGATAAATTTACACTTTAAAACCACCTTTCTACCCGTTAAATGAACTTCAGTTTAATACAAATTTTTGCATCCTCTGTAGTGAAGCATTTATCTAACAGAAAAATGAAAGCAACTTTAGATTCCTATAGCACCCGCCTCGGTAGCGTAGATGGTAGTATGCCTGCCTCACGTTCAAGAGGTCCCGAGTTCGAATCTCGGTCAGGGTGAGTTTTCCCTTATCCAAATCGACGAATGTCAGGTAACTCTAAACTCCATGAACCCTGGACACATTTGAGCATCATTTCACCCATTTCATTCACCGTCCGATATGACTTAACGTTGGAGGACCTAAAAATTACAACAATAAAATATTCTTGTACACATGGCTAAACCAAAATCAAACTTCTTTCATAAACAGAAATAAACGAACCAAAGGAGTAATTTTGGAGTTAGATTGGAGTGGTTTGGTGCTTGATTAAAAGGCTTTCACTGTACCACACTCGCTAAAATTTAAACAGTCTGCTCTTAAGTATGTACATAAATATTATA
>CM060950.1:99070382-99082882 GCA_030765055.1 Mantis religiosa
TGGTGGTGGTGGTAGTGGTGGTGGTGGTAGTGGTGGTGGTGGTAGTGGTGGTGGTGGTAGTGGTGGTGGTGGTAGTGGTGGTGGTGGTAGTGGTAGTAGTGGTAGTGGTAGTAGTGGTAGTGGTAGTGGTAGTAGTGGTAGTGGTAGTAGTGGTAGTGGTAGTAGTGGTAGTAGTAGTAGTGGTAGTAGTAGTAGTGGTAGTAGTCGTAGTAGTAGTAGTAGTAGTAGTAGTAGTAGTAGTAGTAGTAGTAGTAGTAGTAGTAGTAGTAGTAGTAGTAGTAGTAGTAGTAGTAGTAGTAGTAGTAGTAGTAGTAGTAGTAGTAGTAGTAGTAGTAGTAGTAGTAGTAGTAGTAGTAGTAGTAGTAGTAGTAGTAGTAGTAGTAGTAGTAGTAGTAGTAGTAGTAGTAGTAGTAGTAGTAGTAGTAGTAGTAGTAGTAGTAGTAGTAGTAGTAGTAGTAGTAGTAGTAGTAGTAGTAGTAGTAGTAGTAGTAGTAGTAGTAGTAGTAGTAGTAGTAGTAGTAGTAGTAGTAGTAGTAGTAGTAGTAGTAGTAGTAGTAGTAGTAGTAGTAGTAGTAGTAGTAGTAGTAGTAGTAGTAGTAGTAGTAGTAGTAGTAGTAGTAGTAGTAGTAGTAGTAGTAGTAGTAGTAGTAGTAGTAGTAGTAGTAGTAGTAGTAGTAGTAGTAGTAGTAGTAGTAGTAGTAGTAGTAGTAGTAGTAGTAGTAGTAGTAGTAGTAGTAGTAGTAGTAGTAGTAGTAGTAGTAGTAGTAGTAGTAGTAGTAGTAGTAGTAGTAGTAGTAGTAGTAGTAGTAGTAGTAGTAGTAGTAGTAGTAGTAGTAGTAGTAGTAGTAGTAGTAGTAGTAGTAGTAGTAGTAGTAGTAGTAGTAGTAGTAGTAGTAGTAGTAGTAGTAGTAGTAGTAGTAGTAGTAGTAGTAGTAGTAGTAGTAGTAGTAGTAGTAGTAGTAGTAGTAGTAGTAGTAGTAGTAGTAGTAGTAGTAGTAGTAGTAGTAGTAGTAGTAGTAGTAGTAGTAGTAGTAGTAGTAGTAGTAGTAGTAGTAGTAGTAGTAGTAGTAGTAGTAGTAGTAGTAGTAGTAGTAGTAGTAGTAGTAGTAGTAGTAGTAGTAGTAGTAGTAGTAGTAGTAGTAGTAGTAGTAGTAGTAGTAGTAGTAGTAGTAGTAGTAGTAGTAGTAGTAGTAGTAGTAGTAGTAGTAGTAGTAGTAGTAGTAGTAGTAGTAGTAGTAGTAGTAGTAGTAGTAGTAGTAGTAGTAGTAGTAGTAGTAGTAGTAGTAGTAGTAGTAGTAGTAGTAGTAGTAGTAGTAGTAGTAGTAGTAGTAGTAGTAGTAGTAGTAGTAGTAGTAGTAGTAGTAGTAGTAGTAGTAGTAGTAGTAGTAGTAGTAGTAGTAGTAGTAGTAGTAGTAGTAGTAGTAGTAGTAGTAGTAGTAGTAGTAGTAGTAGTAGTAGTAGTAGTAGTAGTAGTAGTAGTAGTAGTAGTAGTAGTAGTAGTAGTAGTAGTAGTAGTAGTAGTAGTAGTAGTAGTAGTAGTAGTAGTAGTAGTAGTAGTAGTAGTAGTAGTAGTAGTAGTAGTAGTAGTAGTAGTAGTAGTAGTAGTAGTAGTAGTAGTAGTAGTAGTAGTAGTAGTAGTAGTAGTAGTAGTAGTAGTAGTAGTAGTAGTAGTAGTAGTAGTAGTAGTAGTAGTAGTAGTAGTAGTAGTAGTAGTAGTAGTAGTAGTAGTAGTAGTAGTAGTAGTAGTAGTAGTAGTAGTAGTAGTAGTAGTAGTAGTAGTAGTAGTAGTAGTAGTAGTAGTAGTAGTAGTAGTAGTAGTAGTAGTAGTAGTAGTAGTAGTAGTAGTAGTAGTAGTAGTAGTAGTAGTAGTAGTAGTAGTAGTAGTAGTAGTAGTAGTAGTAGTAGTAGTAGTAGTAGTAGTAGTAGTAGTAGTAGTAGTAGTAGTAGTAGTAGTAGTAGTAGTAGTAGTAGTAGTAGTAGTAGTAGTAGTAGTAGTAGTAGTAGTAGTAGTAGTAGTAGTAGTAGTAGTAGTAGTAGTAGTAGTAGTAGTAGTAGTAGTAGTAGTAGTAGTAGTAGTAGTAGTAGTAGTAGTAGTAGTAGTAGTAGTAGTAGTAGTAGTAGTAGTAGTAGTAGTAGTAGTAGTAGTAGTAGTAGTAGTAGTAGTAGTAGTAGTAGTAGTAGTAGTAGTAGTAGTAGTAGTAGTAGTAGTAGTAGTAGTAGTAGTAGTAGTAGTAGTAGTAGTAGTAGTAGTAGTAGTAGTAGTAGTAGTAGTAGTAGTAGTAGTAGTAGTAGTAGTAGTAGTAGTAGTAGTAGTAGTAGTAGTAGTAGTAGTAGTAGTAGTAGTAGTAGTAGTAGTAGTAGTAGTAGTAGTAGTAGTAGTAGTAGTAGTAGTAGTAGTAGTAGTAGTAGTAGTAGTAGTAGTAGTAGTAGTAGTAGTAGTAGTAGTAGTAGTAGTAGTAGTAGTAGTAGTAGTAGTAGTAGTAGTAGTAGTAGTAGTAGTAGTAGTAGTAGTAGTAGTAGTAGTAGTAGTAGTAGTAGTAGTAGTAGTAGTAGTAGTAGTAGTAGTAGTAGTAGTAGTAGTAGTAGTAGTAGTAGTAGTAGTAGTAGTAGTAGTAGTAGTAGTAGTAGTAGTAGTAGTAGTAGTAGTAGTAGTAGTAGTAGTAGTAGTAGTAGTAGTAGTAGTAGTAGTAGTAGTAGTAGTAGTAGTAGTAGTAGTAGTAGTAGTAGTAGTAGTAGTAGTAGTAGTAGTAGTAGTAGTAGTAGTAGTAGTAGTAGTAGTAGTAGTAGTAGTAGTAGTAGTAGTAGTAGTAGTAGTAGTAGTAGTAGTAGTAGTAGTAGTAGTAGTAGTAGTAGTAGTAGTAGTAGTAGTAGTAGTAGTAGTAGTAGTAGTAGTAGTAGTAGTAGTAGTAGTAGTAGTAGTAGTAGTAGTAGTAGTAGTAGTAGTAGTAGTAGTAGTAGTAGTAGTAGTAGTAGTAGTAGTAGTAGTAGTAGTAGTAGTAGTAGTAGTAGTAGTAGTAGTAGTAGTAGTAGTAGTAGTAGTAGTAGTAGTAGTAGTAGTAGTAGTAGTAGTAGTAGTAGTAGTAGTAGTAGTAGTAGTAGTAGTAGTAGTAGTAGTAGTAGTAGTAGTAGTAGTAGTAGTAGTAGTAGTAGTAGTAGTAGTAGTAGTAGTAGTAGTAGTAGTAGTAGTAGTAGTAGTAGTAGTAGTAGTAGTAGTAGTAGTAGTAGTAGTAGTAGTAGTAGTAGTAGTAGTAGTAGTAGTAGTAGTAGTAGTAGTAGTAGTAGTAGTAGTAGTAGTAGTAGTAGTAGTAGTAGTAGTAGTAGTAGTAGTAGTAGTAGTAGTAGTAGTAGTAGTAGTAGTAGTAGTAGTAGTAGTAGTAGTAGTAGTAGTAGTAGTAGTAGTAGTAGTAGTAGTAGTAGTAGTAGTAGTAGTAGTAGTAGTAGTAGTAGTAGTAGTAGTAGTAGTAGTAGTAGTAGTAGTAGTAGTAGTAGTAGTAGTAGTAGTAGTAGTAGTAGTAGTAGTAGTAGTAGTAGTAGTAGTAGTAGTAGTAGTAGTAGTAGTAGTAGTAGTAGTAGTAGTAGTAGTAGTAGTAGTAGTAGTAGTAGTAGTAGTAGTAGTAGTAGTAGTAGTAGTAGTAGTAGTAGTAGTAGTAGTAGTAGTAGTAGTAGTAGTAGTAGTAGTAGTAGTAGTAGTAGTAGTAGTAGTAGTAGTAGTAGTAGTAGTAGTAGTAGTAGTAGTAGTAGTAGTAGTAGTAGTAGTAGTAGTAGTAGTAGTAGTAGTAGTAGTAGTAGTAGTAGTAGTAGTAGTAGTAGTAGTAGTAGTAGTAGTAGTAGTAGTAGTAGTAGTAGTAGTAGTAGTAGTAGTAGTAGTAGTAGTAGTAGTAGTAGTAGTAGTAGTAGTAGTAGTAGTAGTAGTAGTAGTAGTAGTAGTAGTAGTAGTAGTAGTAGTAGTAGTAGTAGTAGTAGTAGTAGTAGTAGTAGTAGTAGTAGTAGTAGTAGTAGTAGTAGTAGTAGTAGTAGTAGTAGTAGTAGTAGTAGTAGTAGTAGTAGTAGTAGTAGTAGTAGTAGTAGTAACAAAAATCTGCTGTTATCATGTTCGGCATCGCCTTTCCCGGTTTGAATCAGGGTTAACGTCAGTTACCTAGATAACGTTTACTTCCGCAATTTTCCCTTACACTGAGAAGACGAATGTAGAGTAATTCTAAGCTTTAGCGACAGCAGTTCTATGTAACAATCATTTAAACCTTCCCTTCCTTCAGTAACCGATGTGACTTACGCGTTTAATGGGTTTCATTATAATCATCAGAAACAAATAGGATTATCAATTGAATAAGAGTATAGAAGTTGAGCAAATTACGGCTTTCTCAAAACTCGCTGTTATAAATGATTCATTTTAAGGGATATTTCGAAATAACTCGTCTTCTCAGTAAATGTTGTGACTCCATACGCTCATTGTAAAGGTCACTCGATGGTACATACTTGTAACACAATTATAGTTAACGTGTCAAATATACATATGTTGAGTTACACTTTCAATTACAAAATTGAAATTAGGAATATTAGACAATACAATTTATGTCACCTTAGACGTTGTCGCTGTGACTTATGAGTCAACAATGTCGAGCAATATCTGCTTCAATAATGAAGTCATTCGCTGTAAAGAAAACACTCTCGCAATTACCTTCCTAAGAACAGAATGACCACAAACCATCTTTATTTAGTGAGTATGAAAATATTACACCGGTAAAGATAACAGAATCTCATTTCCCCTTCATGAACCAGCTTGTCTACAAAAAGAAACGAGTTTTGTGTACTGTAATTGGAAGGAAAATTGGGAGATAAATAAAGAAAATAAGAAAATACAAAGATACTAATTTAAGGTCCATAGGAGACACAATTACAGTACTTATAATGAGAATAGAAAAACCTCTGAGTTCCAGGCTTTCAACCGTTATTTCAAAGACAACAAAATTTCCGGCTTCTCTGTGAGACACAAAATTACCACTTAGCTGGTTGTTCTTTGTTCACACACGCGTGAGATCAGAAGCTGTTACGGCCTGTTTTAACTTTCCTGATCTTCCCTGTAGCACATTCAAAAGAATGTTATCACCAGGAGGCGCTGCAGTTTATCAGACATGTTGTATTCTTTTATTCTTGTAGCTGAGAATGGGACGGGCAATGTATGTTATGGTAGATAAAAATCAGAATATGCCGTTCGAGTGCTGTGTTATTTCCTTTTTGTTTCAGGTGGTGTAAAAGGGTTGATATATTTTTCACAGAAATGTATACTTCCCCTAAAGAGGCTCATCGTGAAGGCCAGAAAGTTGAGGTTCATGCAGTTTGGTTGATGACACGTAACATTATCAGTATGTGAACTATCGACTTTTACGACTTGGTATAGTCCATTTTAAAATTAGAGTGACATCACACATAAGGAGTTAACTGCACTTACGAGAAGCTAGCGCCTATAGGTGATTTTCTCCAGTTTAGGAGAATATTCTCCTGTCCATTATTGGCTGAAGCTAATATGAATCGATTCCTATTGGATAAATGCTGAGCAGCTAGGGACTTTACTCCAGCCTATGAAGGATGCGACCATATCCTACCAATTATTAGGATATGAATTCGGTTTTTCACGATTAATCACATTTTAATATTCTATATGAAATGCTCCTTGGGCTCTATGACTTCCTGCATAGCTCCAGATATTTAATTTAAGCTATGATTGAATTTTCAATTGTTAATTCTAAAGAAATACTTGTGCAGGTATTACCTAATCCTAAATATTTTAAGGAAAACACTGTTCACATATTACTGAACTTTTCAAGTGTTTTTCCACTTACATTTTTGAAGGGAATTTGTATTTTTAGCACTGTGGTAGCGCATTTGCATACTAAGCGCATAGCCTTGTTTCAATAAGTGGGTTTTTCTGCCGCTGGAAAACTTGGTTCGGCGTCCACTCGGCCTTGTAAAGTCCTTGGGGGATCAGTCTAGGAGCTGCTTGAGAGAAAAGTAGCCGTTTCAGGTTGTAAAGACCATATTGACCACCTAGAAGGGGCTCAGAATTCTGGCCACTGCCCACTCTCCAGTATTCACCACGCTCATGACGCTCGTTGTAAGAAGAAGTAAGGGCGCAGCGGTCGTGCGTCGTACTATGTCTTGACCCGGCATTGGGTTGTTGTGCCGCAAAGTTTACTTTGAAGTACATAAAGTTAATTCCATTTTAACTATTCATTATTCTTTCATTAGAGCCCAACAATTCTTAAATTGATATTTCCTTAAGCTATCATAAAAATTCAAACTAATAACTTATAAACTAGTCTAATGAATATTTGAAGGATGAAAAAGACCAACAAAAATAGACTTAAAATTGTATGCGGTATTTTATTTAAATGATACAGATCCATTTAAATAGTCCTGTATCTTAAACATTTTCATATTTGAAAATTAATCGGTTAAGCAGCCTGTTGGTACGAGCAACAATTATAACAAAGTCACAAAAGAAAATATATGGATATTTCCAAACACTTAATACCACATTTCACCGATGACTTCCATATTTTGAAGGAAAGAATTGCCATTGAAATAAGGACACAATGTGTACCTACTTGTCCGGTAGTGTCATTGACATAGACCTACACATAAATGGCACCTTGAATGCCACATGGAGTGAAGGAGTTGACTGTAAATTAACTGCTTCAATATGAAAATCTATTCAGTATTACCGGGTCTAGGTGTATTCTCTGAAAAGAGAATAACTATAAGTAATATGTAATGCATAAAAGTTATGAACAAAGTGCTGTGCAATATAGATTCTTCAGTTCTTTATGAATGTGTAGTTTATGTGAACTTATATGTTTATACTGCGCCGTAATCTAATAGTTCGTAAAATGTTAATTGTATTGACCAGCTGCATACAGAATATTGTACCATCTTATATTTTTCGCTATAAGGCCACTGTTGTTTGGCGACATTAAATACATTTATCTTAAAAAAAGGGAAAAACAGAAATACACTTTGAACTTCAGATAAGATGAACTTTAGTTTCTAGGCATGTGAGAAAATGACAGTTGATGAACTAGGTCTTGCCAACTACAAAGTAAAGTATAGCCTTCTGTAATATGGTTTCTAAGCCATCAGTAAGTTACGGAAAAGTGTATATTTAATTTCGAAGACAATTTCCTTGTGTACTTTCTGCGAAATGTAAACTTGAAATATTGTTTAGAAAATACTAAAATGCTTAATAAGGATTAGGTGTTCCTACATAAATTAAATTCGTATTTTAAAATGTGTAAGCCAAGAGCAACCTAAATGTATGTGCTCCATGCCTTGCGATTAAGCCTCTTTATAAGGAGAGATGTGGCAAAGGTTTCAAAATTCTCCGTGAGATCGGGAGAGATTCGAGCGGTCTAATCACTCAATCACAGAGCTACCATGGGTGATATGTT
The DNA here is from genome assembly GCA_030765055.1 of Mantis religiosa. Lineage (NCBI taxonomy): Eukaryota > Metazoa > Arthropoda > Insecta > Mantodea > Mantidae > Mantis > Mantis religiosa. Next base: position 99,077,828 of record CM060950.1, read on the forward strand.
TCCTGCTTTCACTGGTATGTGTGTGTTTATATGTGTAGTATTTAATGTGCAATTTTACTACATACGGCACCGCAGGCGGTATGCTTTCACTGGGATAACATACTTCTATTATTACCTGTATATTTATAGTATACTTATCTATATGCTCTATCCCGCAGGATATCGTCGTTTAAGAGTTCCTAAAATTTAGAGCTTTTTTGGTAATTGTGGGAATTTGTAATGTCGCTCAATATGTTCCTTCTACCTTGCACACTTATGCACAGCTGCAAAAATGCTTCCAATCATTTAAAAACTCATAAATTGCATAACGTGTTGCGTATTCTATGTGACGTGACAGTTCTACATGAAGTTAAGCTATAACGACAAAGTATCAATTTTATCATTCGAAATTAATAATTCTGTCACTCTAGCCAGAAGTGTAGGACAAGGTTTAGAAAGGTAGATTTACACTGAACAATTCAATACCACGAATGTGTCATCCGTTTTCTTTTAATTTAACCTCCTCCAAAGTAAATCATATCCGTAGTTCAAATCTGGTATATGACATTCGGTTTTTTAAATTTGAATATCTTTGTAAATCTTAGCATAACCAGTACATAATTTAATGTTCCTTTGGTAGTAATCGACGCCGCGACCAGGTAACTGTGTCAGGATTTGTAACATGTCAAAATTGGAGCAAATAAATAATCCAGGACACTTTGCATTGATTTTGATAGGAAAACCATACATCGCGACGACGGCTAGATCCTTACTTTCTGGTTGGGCAAATAGTTCGTTCGCAGTATTTGGCCCTTGTGTACGTATTCTAACTTGTTTAAATATCTGTATTTTAGAATTATTGGCTAACGAGATCTCTCTGATATGCCCACTTTAAATTTCTTTGCTTTAGAGTAGCCTGTGAACCAGCTAACATCACAGATATTAGATAAAGCACGGATGGTATTTCACCTTCATAAACCCTAAAAAAGTTCTCAAGACACACCTTATGCAAATGTTCCAAGATAAGACTGCACCGAAACTTGCCTCAGGTAATTTGCCTTTTGTCAATTGGAGAAGAGACTTATAGCAAATCTACTGCGAATGGTTAATTACTGATTTGTTTGAAGTAATGCATGTAAGATGCAAAAATAAATTTAAATACACAGCAAACTACTCTTCTGTTTTCTATAACTTGTTTACTGTATGCTTGGAACATAAAGCATACAAAATGTTAAGAACTTATGTCAAACGGTTCTTATTCGTAATTGACTGATTTTTGATATGGTAACATAAAATGCTGCTTGAATCCTGCGGTTTATCGTATCACAATAGATATTTTAACTTAAACTTAGAGTACAATTACAAAGAAATTATTGAGAACGATTTTTTTATTATTTGCATTTTATTGAAATTTTTGACAATCGTAATTTAGGTTATGCAAATTAATTCAGTTCATACCTTTTGGCGGTGCAGTAAATTTTAGGTCTATAATTTCCGAAGTTTTGCTGAAAATTTCAAGCTACTAAGTTATAAACTGTGGGCCAAGGAACATTTTCAGAAGTGAAAACTGTGAGAAAATACAACGCAGTACTATGACTAAATGGCAAGTGTCCAATTAAATAGTCCTTTAATGGCTTAAAATGTTTCTATTTTAGCAAGCCAATTGTGTAGCATAAAGGCACAAGGAAGTATAAGCATAATATATTGAAGGAAATGGTGTATGTTCACATATTTTTATCAAATTTAACTAGTGCATTGTCTTAATAGGGTACACATATCAAGGTTTGCCGATTTTATGACTTTGGGATGTATCTTATTCGTTATATTTAAGCTTCCTTTCCTAATGAAATTGAATCTGAAATTTAGTTCTTATTTGTGAACGCTCATTAATTGTTGAGCAGTAATTTTTATATTGGGCGTGAAGAACTCCTTAATTCTACTCATATACCACCAGGTTCCTTTCTTACGATTTATACTTCAATTACATAAAGTGATATACCACTAATTTGTTTTCTGGTCTTATGTTACACCACACTATCTCGAATTGTATTACTATCCACAAGAATTAAATATTTTCTTGAATTTTTCTATGTGGACTTTATTTCAACCATCAGAATATTTCATCAGTGCAAAGGGTTGGGGATCCTGTAAAAATCTGTGTAAGACAGAAGTGACATCTTTCTGATTTGTAACGTCTTGGTGGGGCTTCCCCAACATTTTAGTCATTTTCCTACGCGTATATTTAAATTAATCCCAAACACCACAGCAATAGTTCGAAAATCATATTTATTAAAAGGTACTCATCTAGAACTGCTATTGTATTACATCGACTGCATAATCTAGTATATAATATATATGCTAGATAACATAGTCTGTGCATTCATCAGCTCATTTATCGCACAACTTATTTAAACAGTACACTGAATTTTCCTTGCCCTTGCACTAATACAGATATGAAACACTGAACTAAGCATCTTAACACTACATATTTATCTAAGTCTTTACAAATTTAATAGTTATTTTACTTGAGGTTTCTTACTTCTATCGTCCTGCGCCGTGTCTAGTCAGCTCTTGGCCTCGGGAGCAAATTTTAAGTCCCGGGTATAGGGCCGGTGCCCACTCAGCATCGAGAGGAAGGTGAGGAGCTTACGCTAGGTAAGCGGCCCTGGTCACCAACATTCCGGCTGGTGATCCGATATGCTGACAACACCTCCTTCCCGTATCGGTTGCATGATCGCCCACCTCTACCTTGAGTATGTGGGCATAAGGCCGGCAGTCGTGTTGGTAGGCCTTGGCCCTCTTAGGGCAGTAGTGCCAGGGTTTCTTGTCCTACTTCTGTTATTTTATACCTGATCTGCAGTGTGCTCAAAAGCACTCTTCCTCAACTACTACTTTTCCACACAAATTTTCAACTGTGGTCCTTGTCATTTGTCTTTGACGCAGTCTCTGTTAAGCAGTACACATTCATATACATATCTCACTTCCATAGTGACTTGCATCTACAATTTCCTTGGAAGCGCAACATATTCCAAAAGAACCGCGCGGGATGGCTCAGGCGGTTTCGTCTGTGGCCCGCATTCGGGAGACCCGGGTTCGACTCCCGTGGCCGAAATACCTGACCCATGAGCTATTTTTGGGACTTTTACTCCGGGTCGCTAGGCGAATGCTGGTGGGTTAATTATACCCCACGAATTTCCTGTCCCTCCATTTCATCTCCATTATCATGTCACATCATCTCTAATCGAGTGGTCTCTTTCAGGATAAGAAGTTCGGCGGGTGTCTCGGTACTGCATGGTGGGATGATATGCTCTGAGGAAAACTACTTCCTCCTCAGGCAAGACGGTTGCCGGTCTCCGCTCCTTTGCTGGGACCATTTCGTGACTGCCAGCCCAGGACCTTTGGAACTCTGCTTTTGGGCTCGTTGCTATCCTGCAGTAGGGGAGCGTGTCCGTCGCCCTGGCCTGTTGGGGGAAGCCTCTATCTAAGTAAATTGTAAGAACCCTGCCCTCTGCATTGTCGTGGCTCTTTGGGTCGACCGCCCTCTGTCTCCTTCGCCTCATCCTTCCCCCCGGGGGTACCCCACTTGGGGGCATAGGAACAATGGGCCCAGTATGGTGGCCTACGTGCCAAATCCCCTCGGTAATGAAATCCTAATCCTAAAAGAGAATAAGCTCTATTGTATGTCTTCTGATTAGTGAAGGTGCGGAACTTATTCGTATCCACTGTAGATGTAGATTCAGTTTGGAGATGTAAGTTTATCAGCGCAGAAAGTTTACGAATAAAGTAGACCATTTGGAAGTTGCGTGACATCTGTGGCAGATGCTGCCCATTAAGACCAGCACACCGCTTTGTAACACTGGAGTCAACTGCAGCAGCTAAGTCATTTAAGATTCAAAGTGCAACAGAGGATGAAATATCCGAACATATCTGTACATTGGTGGTCCCCATCACATTATTTTACATCGGAAAACGCTAATTAAAAATGAATTACATTATATGTGATATCCTAAACATTTTGCAAAGTATCTCAAAGTGAGTATCACGGCAGCTCTGTCTAGAACATACTCATCCATCATACTGCTATAGGTCACATCGAATGATTACCATAGTTGGACTAATCAAAGAGGGGTCGGGAGGGATTACATGTCGTTACGGTGAAGAGGTGTATCAGATGATGCAGCATTGGCTAGTAATGTACCTTCCTTAACTGTATCTTCCAGAGAAATTTAGGCACTCCCTACGCGTTGGAGGATATGGTTTGAATGTCACGGTAGGAATATTTCGAAAACCGATGTCATTGTGTTCCACTTTGTTCAGTTAATTAAAATAGAAAACCAATCATTTAACTCTCTCTCTCTCTCTCTCTCTCTCTCTCTCTCTCTCTCTCTCTCTCTCTCTCTCTCTCTCTCTCTCTCTCTCTCTCTCTCTCTCTCTCTCTCTCTCTCTCTCTCTCTCTCTCTCTCTCTCTCTCTCTCTCTCTCTTGCATATTATTTTACTATACTGTAAAGATGACTATGTAGACGCCAATCTGCAGTTACTTACGTAAGTGATCTAACTCCTTTAGCCGCGAAGGAGGTTGAACCCTGGAGATGAATTTATTAAGATACTTTTGATTTCATGTTTCCATTGCCTTGCTATATCCTGTAAACAGGAGCTTGGAGCTCGGCAGAACGTATCTGTAGAAACAATAACCTACAATTTCATTGCTTCCATTTCCCTCGTTCTGGAACCTACATCGGACTTGCCTTCTATGTTGGACTAATTGATTAAAAATTTGACCTCTCGGTAGAAACATTCAAAAGATTGTTTTCTCTAGCACAAAATCAAATACACCTATAATGTGTGCGCCTCGATTTTATTTTAAATTTGCACTCTCCCTATGTGGTATTTACAATACTGTCCTAAATACATTCAGTAGAGCGACTTTATGATCTAAGTCCGACAGGGTCACCCAATTATGGTCCAATCCATTGCCCGTGTGCTAAATATTCGTCCCGTAATGTACCTCTGGATGTAACTCCTTCATTTGGTCTACGAGGAGTCTTGTTCTCTCTCACATCGTGGTTTAGCTTTGC
>CM060950.1:99087882-99117882 GCA_030765055.1 Mantis religiosa
GCCTGTTGTTATTTAGGAGGAGTGAAGCGCTAAAATGAACAACAGCAATAGGTAAAATTCATTTTCAGCTTTTGTTGTGGAGTAGATATGGAAAAAAAAAGGTTTAAAGTTATCTAGGTCAGCAAATAGAAAGCAACAAAAACTGCTATTTTAATGTGTGTTTGAAGTTTTTTTTTTCTTTTTTACATTTTGGCCTTTGGGAATAACCCATTTGACCATTGAAGGGAATATATTTTCTCTAGTGGCGCACATATACACGATACACATACACATTTGCACCCATGTCCGGGTAGGGAATCGAACTCGCGACCCTCTTCGCAATGGAACGTCAGAGGCATACGTCTAACGATCATGGCTAGGAGAGCCGGCTGTTTTCAGGTTCTATAGTTATTCTTAGTTCATAATTAGTATATATAATGATCGGGTATATGATCTCTCCTTTGAACCTATTCATTCATTCCTCCCCTTCTTCCCTCATTTTTCTTTTATGTCTCCTTTTATATAGTTTGAAACAAACTGAGAACTCTTTGGTGACACAAGTATAACCTACCATAATACACACCGAGAACGGGAAAGATATTCTAAATTAACATAAAATTATTCATTAACTATTTTATGACAGTAAAACACTTTACTTTTTTCAGTTAAATTACAGCTTCTAAAACGCGACGCACTTAATTCAGTTTTCCATTTTCTGAATTAAGAAACACTTAGACGCTTTTATAATAGCAGCGCTGTTGGAAAGTATCTCTTATGCTTTTCGGCATTTTCCCTTGATCTTGTAACAACAAGGTGTAGGCAGCAGGGTACGTATTACTCGCATTTGCATGTGGCATAATCATCATATTTTGTTAGAGATTGGTAACACTAAGCGCTTCTATTCGCTGCATAAATTCACCCTCTAGTTGCACATGTACATTAAACATGGATGCAGCAACGGGAAGCAAATGAGAGTGATGAATGCCAGAGTTTCCCCTATAAATGTGTACATATAGCGCGTCCGTATGTTTGTGCCTTCAGTGCAAAGCCAGGATACTGATACATCCTCTAGAACCAGGAAGAACCATTGTTTCCTAAAAGGGCAGTACCAGGTGTACCATAAACCTCTTGTTTAACGTTACTTTTAATGAAATATTTAAACAATATTGCTACTTCAGAATGTAACTAAACAGTACATTGTGAACTTGCCCAAATGTACTTGATTGGAATTTTTTATCTAGCTCAGTTTAGTTCAAAATATTACTTCATTAATATGAACTACTTAAACTTTCCTTGTCACTTCGCTTTCTCCACGGGGTAGTGGAAAAAAGAAAACGCACGATGTTGCCTCTTCTTTGCACTTCATTGATTGGTGAGTCCAACACAAGGCGTAACTAATCCTAGGGAGCAGTGACCCTCTATTGTCATACGCTCACCTTTAGAACGTGGGGGGAGCGCTTATTTTAGCCGCTGGAAATTTCCACAGTATATTCTAGAATGTTCTATATGTGGGTGAAAGGTAAACACAGAATGTTCTGGTTATTCATTGATAACAACTAAATCTGTTAATTTCTCCGAATCCGTCCGCCAGATAAGCTTGGACTATTGTTGCTACATCACACAATCAAATGGTCTACAAGCCCTTAATAATCTTGATTTTTGCAACTCGGTTTTCCTTAAAATCGACAAATGCTATTGATACACTATACATAAACATAAAGACGATTTGCTTCTGTTATTGCTGCCTTAATTATCACGGAAATAGAGTTGGTGGGGTAAGACGACGACAAAAATAATAGATTACAAATAAATTTCCAAGGTAAGAATACGATTTCTTTAGAAGAGGCGAAATTTGGAATGAAGTATGAAACAGCATATCAAAAAATACCATAGGGGCTATCGTGGCTTTGACTTGATACATGGCGGATGCTACAGATTACTAATAGGAACGGTACGTGTATTCGCCCAAATTGCTAGGAAGTGGTATCATGGTGGCACAAAAATATAAATTGTTGTCTTGGGATAGCTAAACACCTTCCTCTTTGGTTCCACTTTTGTATCATTTTCATAAGTTCTTCTCTTAAGGTAAAATAACAAACTCACTGTAGCAGTATTTAGAGGACGGCTTTTTGAAAGCTTTAGTTAGTATTTTGAATGGTCAGGCATCATTTGATACGATTTAACTGCTCACATAGTTCATTTATGAAAGGAAAGAAGCCAAACATGTTATACAGAATGTATAAAATATGATACAGCAGATCAACACTGTGTATTGCACTCAGTAGGGTTGGACCACATCAACATATAACTATGTCCTCCCCACTTGTTCTGAACCAAGAACAGAGTAAGTAGACATTGAGCCAAAGCAAAACTTATCATTTGAGACCTGCACTCGATAGGTTCGATTGTTGTCGAGCGCCTACTCTGACTTTAGGTTCTTGGTGGTTTTCTCTGGCTGGTGGGAGAATTTTGGGTTGATTTCTCATCTATCATGATTTTATTTACTTAATTTCCTTTTCATTCCGATATTTTCTCACCTTTCATGTTTCGTAGTTCCGTTTCTAGTGTTTTTTCTGTAATTTACGTCTTTCAACGTACAGTCAGATCGGACGATCAATGGAATTACTGAAATGATGCTCAAATGAGCCCAGGGTCCATAGAGCTTAGGGCTACCCGATATTCGTCTTTCAGGATAAGGGGAAACCCCGGGGTAAACGTTATCCAGGTAACTTGAACGTGAGCCAGACACTCTACCATCTACGCTAGCGAAGCGGGCGTTTTTAGGTTAGGTAGTGTATGTCGGTGACAGACAGATGCCGCGGATACCTGATCAAAGGAAAGAGTACCTCGCAGACAATAGAGGGCTACTTGGTCATTCATCGCCCTCGAGGATTGTGTCGAGTCTTTGGGGCAATAACTGTTATTGACTTCCGAGATTCTCTGTTGCATTTTTTTTTGTGTCCTTCACTTCATCTATTCCTCCTGCGGGGTACTAACCACGATAGATCTATGTAAGTCACAATGCGCGGTGTATCCCCAGTTGCTGTATAACCTATAGCTATATTATCCATCAGGCCAAAGCCATGACATTTAGTTTGCCTTTAGAAAATATTAATCTCTCCGCTTTAGAGCTATGTATCTGTTTTACAACCCTTATCTGCGATGAAAAGTATTGAGTTAGAATTCCATTAGTGCACATCACGTTGTTGAGCTGTTAACTTCATAATTCTCCACTCTATTACGCACATTTTAGGTAGAGGATATATGCACTCTTAATGTGTTTCTGTGTGCTAAATGAGAATTCGTAATTTGTATAGAACAAAATACATCAAGCTTGGGCCACTCGCACCAAATACGCAATTCAGTACGGGAGCGAAACCACTATGTCTGTAACTTATTCAGCAGCTTTCAGTTGTCCAACCTTAAAACGCCGGATTTTCAGTCCTGGTTCTTTTTTTTTTAACAACTAATGAATGTTTAATGTTTAATACGTAAACAAAATTGCCATTGTATTTTAAAATTAGTTCCCAAGTAGCATCCATAGGAGCAATTTTTCTGAGGAAATGTGTTATAATAAACCACTTAATAGCATATCTGTATTCTGTAGAAGTGAATTTTTAATTCGATTAATAGTTCTGGGTAAAAAAAATAAAATATGAGGCATAAAATGATAGCTGAAAACTGTACACAACAGGAGAATTATTGTATTACATCACAAATAAACATGTATACAAAACTCAATCTATTCAATTTTATATGCCATTATTTATAAGGTATGCAACATTTCAATCACCAATCTCTAAAATTACGTCCTGTATAACAATTTAAAGGTGAGATTATGCAGTAATTTAAAATCTGCGAAAAGAGTGTTTGAACAATTTTATTACTAAAGAAAAACATTTTCGGATTCGATAATGTCTTTATTGCTGCATATACAAGCCGTCCTTGGTCTGTTTTCTCATCCTATACGGCCAGTTTGGTATTTCCAGATTGCTGATGTCTCTCCTGAGTGTTTTACTTACCTTTATATAGGTAAAGCTTATATCATTTACTACATCTATATATTACCGCCACAGAGAAATTTGAATTGTATATTTATCAAATGCGTTTAAAAAAAAGACAACATACAGCAAGTATAATATAACAAAAGGGCTGTTTATCTATAAGATACCACCCATTCACTTCAAGCTTATTTGAAATTTGTTCAACATAATAATATGGTGGAAAATGCCTATATTTTCATAATCGTATTTATCTATTTTTTTCTGAGAAAATACATTCCAAAACTTAATATCGAATCCTACGTAAAATGTCCCATATGACAAAATTTTGAGGCTGCTAAAAGTTGCACATTATTCATCAGCTGTAGTTACAATCGAAGGTTACATATTGTGTAGCACTAAAATGTTTCCTGCAAAAGAGTAAAGGTTTAAGAATTTTAAATTTTCCCTAAAGATTGCCAAGTATGTAAATCTAAAATTTTAATTATGTGTTATTCATAAATCTTCATTCACATTCAAAGAACGTACTATATAGAAATGCGAACAACTTGTAACAAACGCAGCATTATGGGATAATATTTTCAAAGTGGGTAAAGGAACACAAAACAGGATTACAATCGAGTCAAGTTTTGAAATTGTATATGCTATTAGTACATACCAAAATAGGTACATTTAAAAATTACGGTTGAGCACTTCAATGTCTAAAAAGGCAAAATTACAATTTGGTCCTAATTATATACTTTTGCTGGTCTTCTAATATCAACATTCCAAAGTGCTTTTCTTTCCCGAAATGTTCTGGAAAATTCAGGATCGAGCTCCTTTAACTGGCAGCAGCATATTTAAGTTGTATTATTGGCTTAAAAATTCAGCTATATCTTTGTACCTGGGACCAATTGATCTATCTGTCTAAGGGTCCTTAAACTATTCAAACCCAGTCATTTAGTTTTTTGTGCATAAAAAACAGAGGAAGCGCTGCATTGTGGTAATTACGATAAGCACAAAGACAAAATACTTCAGTAACCTCACTGTTAAAATGGGTTTATTAAAAGAGTGTTTATATAGTTACTGTTCCTTTCGATACTTCTTGAAAAAAGGTAGAGTAAGTTTTCAAATATGTTCAAAGAACCAACGGATAAATGCAATGGGAGCTTCAGTGTAGGCGCTTAAAGCCGCTTTAACATTTCAGCGTACGCCATTCTATTGAGTCATTACATTTTTATGTGTTTTTTTCGTAGCTGCTTTGTGTTACCAACGTCGTTTCGAAACCCGTAGACAAAACAGAAAGCGCTGAATTGTAGTGCAGCACGTGACCTCATAATTCCGGTACTTCTACAACTTCCGGAAGAGGAGAGTGGGGGGAGGATCGATAGCCTTCACTTGTCTGCAAATAGTTCACAATTGCTACCAGAGAGTGCAGTTCAGTCGTTGTCTTGACGCTACCGACATCTGACAAGGAGTTGAGTAACTACATTTGAACTTCATTTTCAGCGTTTAGGAAAACCGAAAGCTCCAGGCGGCGGGAGAAGGAAACACGTTGAAATCTTCCGATTTTATATATAAATAAATGGTGTTGAATCCTGCAGATTTGCTCATATCTTATGAACAGCGTTACTAAACTCTTGTCTTATATAAAGCATTAAGAAATTGGGGTAAAAATGTAATATTAGCAAAGTAAAGAGGATCTTCAACACTTGCCTCTACTAAACAGTTAAAATAAAATGGCACTTAGTGCCCAATTTGTAAAATAAAATGTTTATAGCAGATAAACAATATCAGTATCCAAACACCAATTTACTTGAGAAATTACGGCAAGACAATTTTAATTGCAGTGCTTGGAGGATTTTAATGATGGCAGTATATATAAGTTACAAGAAAATAAATGATAGTTTAATTTATGTATCGTTAATCATGTAATAAGGCAATATATTTAAATTTTATGTTGAATTTGACAACAAAACTCGATAATTGCAATAATTAAAATGAATCCGTTGTGTCATTTTAAGATACTCAGTAATGAATAACTAGTTTATACAAATTCTAACCACTTCATTTGAAATATTTCAAAGAGGTTTATTTAATATAATTGTAACATACCCTTTAATTAAATTTTCAAGGATGTAATTTTCGTTTTGTTCTCCGCTTTTCTTTTACCTTCCTCTGTGTTTCGCATACACCTGAAGGAATACAAACCAATACCCAGTGCGCAGGCCGTTGAGAAGCTATCTCTGGATCATAAAATATCCAGCTGATCAACCTATGTCTGGCATGGTGAGGAAGTTGGTAATGAAATATAATGGGAAACGCAGCTATAAAAAAATCCTTGGATATAATTATCTCAGCTAGCGACGGAAAACAACAGCGAAAAAATAACACTTAAAATTAAGATAAAATGATTAAAAGAACCTCAAAGTATGACAATTATACTAAATGTACAAACATAAAACTTACCATTGTAAGCATTTATAAAAAAGACTATCATGCCGGTTCTTCCAATCCTAAAATGAAGATTAAGTCAAGGCTGTGGTGGAACACATTGGAAACAGCCATATGCGAAATAAGCCCTATTTGAACCGAGGAAATTCAGCATACGAGTTACATCTCGCCCGATGGATATTGTTTTCAAAAGATAAACGTAAAGTTGCCCCTTAAATTGCTAATAATTTGAAAAGTTAAATTTATCTAATTATTCCTTAAGCGCAGCTAATTGCGATAAAAGCTTAAGCATTTTACGGTGAAAAGGAAACAAATATACAACGCATCTAATTGTGTATATATTAAAATCCTAAACCAATATAATAGTGCTATATATCTATAGTGCTGTTAGTGCTATAAAAGTGCTATGCTCTTTACATATCTTAATTAACCTTCAGAGACCTTATTTAATATTTGTAAGGAAGTGAATCACAAAGTTCACCCACAATTTCAAATTTCACACAAATATTCGATTTTTGGGACTTGAAATTGCCTATAAGATGAAACCAACTCGCTTATTATACTGCACTTATAGGTTGTTTTCCATAGATGTCAGAACAAAGTGGTTGTTTCCATTGACAAAAGCTCAGTATTATGCACCCTTAAGTAAACAGTGGAGAGAGTGAATTATGAAATATAAAAGCCAGTATAAATAAATAAATCAGATATATTAGGTTATACAGCATTTTAAGACAAATATATTTTTGTAATCGATTAGTAGTATTCCATAAGAAGTAATACATGTGTATGTACGACAAACTCCGATATTGACCACATATTTGTGGTCACTAAACATCTCAGAAAGACTACATTTCTAAATTTCGTTGTTTAGGAAAAATAACACGCTTCGCAAGCTCATCAAATTTTATTAACACAGAAATAATGTATATATTTTGGTATCATATCCTTAGGATTCTTTCATCTCTTCCCGTATTTATTCAGCAATATTTTCTAATATTTAGATAAAGACTACCAATTTCGGAAAATCACTTAACACTAATTTCGAAAACTCACTAGCATAATTGTGTGGGTGTTAGAGGTCTATAACTGTGGACATGCCAGGTAATATTAATTAAAGTAAATGGCCTTTATTAATCTTATTGAATATTCACATAGAAATACAAATAAATTATTCGGCAGAAAAGTTTCAGAAATAATTTCATATACAGGTTTAAAAATAAATGACAAAACAAATAGCTTTAATAATAATCAGTCATTTTAAGGATTAAATATTTAGGTATCATTGTACTTATTTACTTAACATATTTCAACTAATTTTGAGACTGGGATTTCATTTGATAGTATGAAAATATATAGCATATTTATTTCTCTGTGGATAGGGTATGTTTATTGTTTGTATACCAACGCCTATATATTAGTCATTGATCCCCCTTGTTGACGCTTGAAGCACAAGATGATTCTATGGGAAATGCGGATATGATAGAAAATCAAGTTGATTAAAATTGTTATTTCAAAGTTTACAATTAAAATAGTCAGGCTATATCATAGAAATAAAAAGAGCTGGAGAGAGTCTGTAGTGTTATTAGATTAATTTTCAGTAATGTAATTTTTACTGTATACAGTATACTGTATACAGTAAGAAACATTATACAAGAACTATAATTTAATTTTGGGACAAAACGTTTGGACTATATGCTTAGTTGCAATTAAGTCACATCCAAATCCCTGGTGCGGGTATAATTAGTAAGGAGTTGCCCAACATAATAACATAAGTAACTCGTTTCATAGCGTAACAGTCAACGCTTTTTAAGAAACAAAGGTTAAAAGGGCCAGTGATGGGTTTTCTCTACTTTCATTTTGTTGAGTGCCAAGTCTTAAAAAGTTAAAACAAATTCTGGAGTGCACTTTGGCCGATTCCTTTGTCTTTAGATGCGCAAACGTTTGGATCCCAACGCACTTAAAGAACCACCTGCATAGCCATTAAACTCAAGTAGCGCGGAAATTGCCCGATATATGGTGAGTGGACAGTAATCTCGGACGAGTGGCTAATTGGGTTCATTATAATTAGTCAAGCTATACACTATATAACTTGCAGAGGTGTGGCACTTTACAAATTCCTGTTATTTAGAAAACTAAGAAAATGGACATTTTAGAAAAGGAAATCAACAGTGTGATTTGAAAATCAGATATTTACACGTAAATATTTTCTCAATAAAAAGTGTAATAGAATGTTTAGCTTGTTTTAACTGAAAACTTCCCCCCCCCCTTCCCTTTTAAGATTATTATTTTAATTAAGGTAAAGGTTATTCGAATGCGTATTTTTCAATATTTAGATTATTCCTTAAGCTTCAGTTTTGGTGCGATTTTAATTAAAGTATTATTATCTGAGACTTCATAACTTCAGAGTTCAGACTCTGCACTTCGTACTGCCGTGAATCCTGACCCGACTGAACTTCATGTCCCCTCACCTCATCCCACCCCTCTGGGGGCATAGATACAAAAGATCTGTTAATGCTTGAGGTGCTACCTGCCATAGCTGGTTATATGTCGTAATAAGTGTCTTCCTAAAGCTGGATGTTATTCTTTATTGTGTGCCTCTGGTTAATCTAAAATAAATAATCAAAATCCTGGTTATTGTTTGAATGTAAGCACCTGGTTAGAAACATCTGAAGAGAAACAAGGATTAGATATAAAAATTCAGTGTCTTGTTTAATAATTATATTTTAATGTAGTACTTTTAGCAGAACAACGAAGGTGAAAGCCTTTATTTCTAAGCCTCATTTTTGTGTTGCAAGGTATCTTCACACCATTGTCAATCTTTTACACATAACACATATGAAATACCAAACAAATTTTCAAGTAATTGTAATTATCTAACTGCAATTTTGCGCACGAAATATTTCTGCTCAAATAAACATATGATTGTCCAGTTTTCATCACCACTTTCTTAATGTGATCAAGTGCACTCTCACTGTGACTTAACTTAGCACATGCTATGTGTACATTAGGCGATTATTTAATTTACATTTTTTCTTTTACTTACTTTTATTAGTGGCGTAGCAAGTAATGAAATATACGCCAACCGTACTTTCTTCTGATAATTCCTTCGCTCAGAATCGAACAGTAGATGTCTAAACCCTTATGTTAGGACCACTCTCTGTACACCACAACTACCTGAAAAACAGCACTTTCTTAAACACTCTTACTATCACACTAACTCACTGGCTAGAACTTCAACACACCATTCCAGAAAATTTTGGAAGCGTGAGAAATGGAAACCTCTGTAAGATTCTGGTTATATATCGATAAAACTCGCTTTTGCTGCTTACCTTTAGCGAGGGCACTGCTGCGTCCATTTGTGTTTGTTTATTTATACAACTGTCTGATAATTGTGTGTCATAGCAGCTATGCCGATTGTTTCATTTACAATAAAAGAGTGACACAGCCTATAAATATTAAATGCTCATACACACGTTATTGGATTCCGCCTTTATTATAAAATGTGCATAAATATTGTGCCTTAAGTTCCATATAATTCCGCTAAAATCTAAGTAATATAAATTACTTTCCTTTAGCTGTTATCTGTTCAACATGGTGAGATTCTTACCTTAACATTTTTTCTCGAATTAAAATGCCATTTATATATGCATTATTGAACTATTTTATGCTCGACAATGGCCAAATGAAACTATATGTCTGGTAGCTTACACCTGTGTAAAATATTTTCCTGTTATATTGGGTATATAGGAGAGCGAAAATGTATTTGTAGTTACGTTGTAATTATATTGAAGGATATGTGATAAATAGTTCTGCAAAATTTGTCCAAACAGGTTGAAATTTTCAATTTCTGTAGCAAATATCATTATAGCCAACATTTGAAATACTGTCTAGGTATTGTGTGGGCATACTTCTATTATCTGTACTATTTACAAATATTGGCAGATTGAATATATGAATGTTATCAAATATTATCCTACTGTTAGCTCTGTATGTGTAGTCCAGCGGTTGAATGTGGTTCCATTACATTACAACATTCAGTGCTCTTCACGAAGGACATATAACCTATAGCATTGCACCGATCGGCATGGCTTACACGGTTTCGTCTGTGGCCTTCATTCGAGAGGCCTGGGTTCGAATCCCGTGGCTGACGTAGCTGACCTATAGGTTTTTCTGGGGTTTTCCCGAGTCTCTAGGTGAATGCTGGGTAGGTTTATTTCATCCCCCGAATTACCTGTCCCTCCATTTCATCTCCATTATCATTTCAGATCATTTCTCATCCTGTAGTCTCTTTGAGGTTAGGAAGTATCGGTGGGTGTCTCAGCGGTGTATGTTAGGATGAAATGCTTTGAGGAAAACTACTTACTCCTCCGATAGGTTGGTGACCGGTCTTCGAACCTACTGCCGGCACAATTTGCGAACCGGCTGCTGGGCCCGTTTCCCTAGGGGGGCATATCCTATGTTCTGGACTGCCGCGGGAGGTCTCTGTCTAATTAAAATTTAGGGACCCTGCCCTCGTACTGCCGTGGCTCCTTGGACGGCCACCCTCTGTCTCCTCTCGCCTCATCCTTGCTCCAGGTTGTGCTTCCCTTGGGGGGCATAAGTACAATTTATCCCGACTGGTCTCGTGCCGAATTTCCTCCTTAGTAAAATCCTAATCCTCTAGCATAGCACCCCTCTGCTCGCATGCGATACAAGTTAGCTTGAGGCAAAGTATGAATGACGTCAGTACGTCCTTCAAATGTGCAAACAACTGGCGCTAGAAGCAAACGTCGAAAACAATGTAAAGTAGTAATCTGTGAACTAGTGAACAATTGCCTTTCAAGTATATGCAGATGAAGGTCAAGGTGTAGAATAAGGCGACTGTTTTGTTCCTTCTCGCTGTAGCTGTCCTGGTCAGGTTATACCTACCTGCAATTGTTTCATTCGCGAGCGATAACAGTACAGTCCATGTGCAGTATACCTATGGAAAAAAACATACGCCTCCGGCCTTTAACTAGCAAGCACAGGCTATTAGGGCTCACAAACCACTCACAATTCTATGGCTGTCAAGACAGCTCCTAGTAAAATGACTCCAGGAACCCGTCAGACGTTCGAGGGAAAACTTCGCCTATTCCCTCAACTCTAAAAATCATAAGGTGAATCAAGTTAAAGGAAATTATGGTGGCATGATGGACGGGAAATTCGTGCAAACAGGGAACCAGTTCGCCTAAAGACCCGAAGAAACCACGAGAAATAGTTGAAAAAGCTAAACTAGCCGACCAGACGTGAATCGAACTCTGGTTTTACCAAATTCAAATCTCACTGGATTGACAAGTCTAAATAGTGAATATCTTATTTTCCATTTGCAAACCTTTTCATGACTGTTCAATGGTTTCCATACGAAACAGTTTGTTTAAATTCGCAATGAGAGTAAAAGGAAAGGGGCAAAACGCACATAGTTTTATCTTTAACAACTTTTAACGTTTCTTAAGGGTTTGTTGCACCAAGAGTTCAACAAAGTAATTTTATCACTTTTCTATCTATTTTTTATTTTTATTCTAATACATTTCAGATATTGTGGATTTGAAATGCATTAAAGGTTTCTCCTTTAGCCATTTAAATGGTCAAATGTGAAGTTTAAATGAACATGAGAATATTTTATGCTTTTTTTAATTTTCTTAGTTTTTTCTGTATGATCCTATCGTGAAACTAATGTTGAGCGCCCGCCTCAGTAGCTTAGATGGTTGTCTGCCTCACGTTCCAGAGGTCCCGAGTTAGAATCTCGGTTAGGGTGAGTTACCTGCATAAGGCTTTTTCCGAGGTTTTCCCTTATCCTGATAGACGAATGTCGGGTAACTAGAAGCTCCACGGATCCTAGACTCATTTGAGCATCACTTCACCCATTTCATTCATCGTCCGATATGGCTTAACGTTGGAGGACGTAAATTGCAAAAAAAAAAAAAAAAAAAAAAAAAAAAAAAAAAAAAAAAAAAAAAAGCTCTAATGTTGAGAGTTTATTCATTGACATTTTAGAATCATTCTTTCGAGGTGAATAAATAGAGATAAAGATTTTTCCGCTGATTTCATGCACAGATTTGTAAGTAAATGTAGGTATGATACATTTTGAAAAAAAGAAATTGCATATGGGAAAAGCAAAGTAAATTTACAATATTGAATTTTTAACTTAAGAGAATTATACATGAAAAGCATTATGCGACATTAAGTTCTCAAACTCTCAAAAGTTGCGGCATTTTGCATATGGCTTGGATACCGTTTTGGTGCTATTTTCCTGTAAAGTTAGTTACTTGGGACGGCGAGAATTAAATTTATATTTCTCGGAATAATTGATGCTTACATAAATTCTCAAATTCATTACGAGATATCTTAACACTGCAGAAAAAACAAGTCATTACATAGTTTAAAAGTTCCTTCCTACTTTTAATATAATAGAAGACAGCGCAAAGGGGGAAAAGATAAAGGAAAGGATAATTAGTCAACAAAGAAGAAGAGATCTAAAGATGTAGAGAATTGAAAGAGAGGAAGTCAGAGAAGAAATTCAGCTTTCAAGGAAGTCAGGCATGTTAAAAAAATTGTGAGTGCTGCTTGTTCTTTAAATTTCATAGAGGGGACATCTGCGGTGCGATACACGATATATTACACAACCACTCCCAGAGGTAGCGTTGTAGTGAATCGCTACAGGCCACAGGCAGAGGTCACAGGAACACGCGGAAGTCCCTAACAGTTCCTCGTCCCTCTACTAAAGCTTACCAGAGATGTCGATGAATGACCCGTCCAACCAAGCAGTTCTCCAGCGTCCACAGGAGTTCTCTATCTTTGGAGCCCCTGCCATCTGTACGACACCACCCGACACCAAGAAACCTACAAATAGACTGAACGATGAGAAGGAAATTAAATGAAAGGGAAATGATGAAAAGTAAGTCTCGATAGAGAGGAACATCCTAACATTCACCTACCGACCAGGGAGAACTTCAAAAGAACAAAATGTCAAAGCGGGCGATGAACGGTAAACGAATCTGTGACCTCTGGTATTCAAGCCTCACGTTTTCCAGAAGACATTTTACTCGATGAATAAAAATGAAACTCCCTGATTATTACACATGACGAATCGGTTATTTACTTACACATTAAATAAAAAGCACTGGACAATGAATATTGTAAATACACCTGAAATATAATGAAGCTTGTGCACTAACAATATCTTTAATGCCTAATAAATCAACAACAGTATCTTTACTGTTTCTGTATAGTATATTTGAAATAAAAGCTTTAAAGTATACTAAAGTATATGATATAACGCAAAAACTCAATCGCAATATCATTTCTGTAATATTATTTCTCCCGTAAACATTTATATTTGTTGCGCAAGAATCGCAAGCACCACACAACAAAAAAGGGAAAACTTCAAGGAACGTATAAAAAAGGACACAGTAGTTCCCTAAGGATGTTCCTTGTGCAGTTTGTGGAAGTGTATGCTTCCATAGTTTTGCTCTGCTTGGTTTAACCTATAATGTTAACATCGTAACAGAAACAAACAAATAACGCGGCCGGAGAGTAATGAAAGATAAAGCTTTCTATGAATTGCATTTCCCAATTTCCACATGGGCAACGTATTCAACCATTATAGGACTCTTACCCATGCACTCGTAGTATTCCTCACATTCGAATTTACTAGCGTACTCGTACATTTATCATACAGAACTACCTTTAAAAATAAGTGCCTTGATAGACATTAATTGTTCTTCCACACTGACCGTGTGTAGGCTAAATTGTGGAAACGTAGAGTCAGACTGAAAAATTCAATGCCATAGCCGGGATTTAAACCACGGATCTTCCAGCCTAGAGCGGCTGGACGGAAACCAGAAGATCCGTGGTTCAAATCCCGGCTAGGGCATTGAATTTTTCAGTCTGACTCTACGTTTCCACAATTTAGCCTACACACGGCCAGTGTGAAAGAACAATTAATTTTTATTAATTGACCTAATAGTGGTTAATTATAAAGACCGGGCCTTAGAGTACTTACATGCTGTAAGTTCCCTTTAAGGTAGTTTTCTCATGTGTTTATGAGAACTCCTAAGTGGTTTACCGGGAAAATGCGAGTTAGTTGGAGTGTCATATCGGCACGTTGGCTATAGTAGCTCAATGTTAGAGCGGCTGGACGGAAATCAGAAGATCCGTGGGTCAAATCCCGGCTATGGCATTGAATTTTTCAGTCTGACTCTGCATTGCCTTGTTGTTTATTTACTGCTCACTTATGATATTTAGAGGAAATATTGTACCCTAATTTAAAATTCTATATAGCTATTTCGATATATTCACATTTTGTGGTAGTACTTTGAACGGAGAAAACCGTTTTCAGAGAGAGGGAGGGAGAATGGAGAGAGAGAGAGAGAGAAAACAGCACAGCTCAAAAATCATTAGTAGTATCAAATTTCCCACTTAAGATATACAGCATTAAGTATTCCAGATGAGTATTAAAAATTACATATTGCTATCTCATAAAGCAGTCGTAGTCAGTATACGATTTTTAACCCCTCCCCTCAAAAACAATCTTAAATTATTTTAATTAAAATATCTTTCTTTTGAGTTTTAACATTGTAAATAAATGTGTATATGTTATTTTCGCTCTTCTATGTTAAGAATTATATCCTATAAATACTAATAACTAAACATTTTATGACATAAGAAATTCTTATGTTCAGCACACTTAAATATACAGTTTCTGTTGCAGCGTCTCCCCGGTCGCTTGTTAATTTTGCGGCAAACTTAGGGAATTTTCACATTTTATAAATTGTTTTTGTGGTTGTTGATGTTTGATATGTTGATTTATTAGTGCTGGGATTCTTCTCAGGTCGTGCCCAGGGCTGCTCATCTGCTGTTGTTTAGGTAGAGCATGCTGGATATGGAGCTTTCAGGGCAGTGTGACGAGAGACGATACCAATAAGACGATACCACTACTGATGCACCATGAGTTTCTTTACACGTTAGCAAAACTTGGATTTCGCACTGAGACTGCCTTACTGCTTTTCTTTTCCAGTTCCTTTTAGCAGCTTATATCTCTTTGTAAGGGGTGAGTGCATGGAACCCCCCTTAGCTTTCCTCCCGTTATGTACCGTTAGGTTTGTCTTTTGAAGAGTCTAAAAAGCATTCCTTTCAAGTAGTGAAAACATTTGCTCGGTGGAACATTTATCACCTCATATGTTACAGTATTTTACATTCAAATATTACACACACAAGGTTTTTTACAGGGTTTTCCCTTATCCTAAAATACGAATGTCGGGTAACTCTAAGCTCTATGGATCCTGGGCTCTTTGAGCATCATTTCACCCATTCCATTCATCGTCCGATATGACTTAACGTTGGAGGACGTAACTTACTATATATATCCCTATCGTCTTTATAAATAATCATTGTATTACACGTATCTTAATTAGGTCCTTATAAATAATGTCTCAATGTCATACAATACTTTGTTTGATTTTGTACAAATTACCACGGTTCTTTCGAGTCTTCCAGTCGTTTAAACAGTACGTTTTTATGTAGCATTCTTTTGTTTCCTCTTAGGTAACCGTACAAAAAGTAAGTGTATAGTACCAACGTAGGCAGATACATACACTTCATTATGCTCTCAACCTCTGTTGCGCTTTGTATACCTATTACAAAACCTAGACTGAATTATCCTGCCAGCATATGTCATTATGACCAACTGGAGGTAAATGCAACAGGCCCTTTATACACAGTTTGCCAAATTTGAACAAAATTTATTTTCTTCTTTACAAAATATTTATTGATTCCAACGAGAAATAATATAGTTTTTTAAGGTTACATCGTCCAAGATATTCAAATGTTTCAGTAATTTACTCATTTTTCTACACAAAAAAGCACATAATTTCATAGTGCTCGATGTTTATGCATAGTTTGAATCCTTTCATTTCCAATAATGTCATAAGAAAGCATTATTGAATTTATCTATCAGGCATTTTAAATAAATTTGGCCACGTAACTAAAAGAAGTTCTAATAAGCATAAAACATTCAAAATAATGAATCAAAAGCTTATTAATATAATTATAAATGTTTAATCAATATATGTCACTATGATGTAGCCATTCAGATGCCATAACTGATGAAAACCTAAATCTTTGTTCATATTACAATATGTGTTCTCGGTAGAATTGGTGAAAATGGCAAAGATAATGTAAACGTTCTGGTAAATAAATATAAAGGAATTAGTAACTGGACTTAATGATAGATAAATTAGCGTAAGATGAACCAAGCGATTTAGTCTATGGCTCGCATTCGGGAGGCTCGGGCTTGATTTCCATGGCCGACCTACCTGACCTTTGGGCTTTTTCGGGAGTTTCCTGGATTGCCAGGCGAATGCTGGATATGCTGGATAGTTTAATTGCAACCCCCGAATTTCCTGTTCCTCAATTTCATCTCCATTAATATTTCATATCATCTTTTATCTGGTGGCCTCTTCAGGGTAGAAGTGTCGGCAGTGTATGGCAGAATGGTATGCTATGAGTAAACCACTTTCTCCTCCGATAGGATGGTTGCCAGTCGCCAAACTCAGGTCTCGGGGTGGGAATGTTTCCGAGCCACTATAGGATGCGATGTCTGCTCTCCTGGCCTGCCATCTAGTAAACTGCAGCCACTGTCGTGGCTCTTTGGGACGGCCGCCCGCGTATCCTCTAGCCTCATCCTTCTTCCTCGGGGATGCTCCACTTGGGGACAATAGGTACAATAGAACAAGTTTGGAACTCCGTGCCGAGTCCACTCCAAAATAAACCAGTTGCAGCGTAAGCTGGACGGACAGGAAATTTAGGCTCGGCGTTTTGTACTATGGCCCCGAGGGGTGACGGAGAGGAAGGTGTGAGACGAGTGGCTGTGGTGAACGATTCAGAGCTCTGACGTAGTAGAGGGCAGATTTTCTATAACTTCTAGATTGAAACCCCTCAATGGGGCCTAGTACAATCGGCAGCTGCCCTCACTGGAATCGGACATTCCCTCCGCGGGAGAAGGGAAGTCGGAGACCATACCCCTACGGGACAGTCACATAGCAAATTCCATGCCATGCAGGTCAATTCCCAAAGGATCAAAAGAATGAAGGGTAAAGTGAAATGTGAATGATGGTGAAATTGCGAGACAGAGAGAGAGAGAGAGAGAGAGAGAGAGAGAGAGAGAGAGAGAGAGAGAGAGAGAGAGAGAGAGAGAGAGAGAGAGAGAGAGAGAGAGAGAGAGAGAGAGAGAGAGAGAGAGAGAGAGAGAGGACATTTGCGAGATGTAATGAACGTTCCCAGCATTCGGCTAGCGATCCGGATAGACTCCTAAAAAACCCATGGGTGTTCCGATTGCAAACACGGACGCCAATGCCTGTGCCATTCCGCTTGCATAAATATATTAAATCTCTTCGAATCTTCCTTTTGTTTTACTCACGTAAAAGTAATCAGAGTGTCCATGATGAGGACATCTATGTATTGTGGTGTTTGAAATCTTTCTAAGTAATAGATGTTGTTTCGTATTAAGTGAATAGATTCTTACGTTATTTAGCGTAAAAGGACGTAAGTTATAAATTCCGAGATCTGTAGTCGATATAAGGTCACTGCTCTCCTTCCCCACTTTCCAGTATTTACGCAAAACAGGCTTCTGTTTATACACTCTTCAAAATTATACTGAACTTAACACACCAAATCCATAGTATATGAGAATATTAATTTCCATATCTTTAACTTTCAAATTATTAATGCAAATTGATTATCTAATATTGAAGAAAGAAGTATCTTGAAAGTGTTGCTGCCACGGGTGGAATAATTTGAAGGCAAACATTTAAGAAAAAAGGAAAAGGGAAAAACAGCTCTGAAATTGTAAACGACTTATCCACAAGCATATTTAAAAATTGATATATAATTCTAATATACATCAAATGAACATTAGAAGCTACATGATCCATTGTTAATAATAGACCTATCAACACATATTGGCTTTCCGAAGCATTACACTTCATTTACAAGCATGACTACCTTTAAAGTCAACCATTACATAACAATACTGGCTGCCTGCTTTCAGTTACTGTTTGATTAGTACCACCTGTATTTAAAATATGACTAAGAAAACAGTCATATAAAAGAATGTTTCAAATAATTAATTTGTCTTAAAAGGAATATTAAGTGTAAAGGCTGACTGGCTATATGAACGTTGACGATTGCAGAAATGGTTCGGTTCTAATTATAGACTCTACTTACATTTGTACTGTTCATTCACCAATTACTCACAGCATGGCTAACTTATACCGTTCGAAGAGATTCTTTCGGCACTATTGTGGTTTAACGTCTCGGACATTAACAAAATCGCATCTGAAGGTGTCTTTTCAATATCAAATCAATCAAATCAACCCATGGCGAAACATCCCAAAGTGGCCTCACGTCCACATACACAAGGTAGAATTGGGCGATCATTCGATGCGGGCCCGCCACGGTAGCGTCGTGGTAGAATGTCTGCCTCACGTTCAAGAGGTCCCGAGTTCGAATCTCGGTTAGGGCGACTTACCTGGATAAGGGTTTTTCCGGGGTTTTACCTTATCCTGATAGACAAATGTTGGGTAACTCTAAGCTCCATGGACTCCGGATTAATTGAGCATCAATTCACCAACTGCATCCATTGTCCGATATGACTTAAAGTTGGAGGACGTATATTACAAAAAGAAAAGAAAAAAAAATTCGATACGGGTGGAAATGTGGTCAACATCTCCGCATCTACAGCTTATGCAACAGGGCCTCACGGTGCTGAGTGGTTAACGGTCCTATACCCGGGAATTATAATCCGCAACCTCAGGAGTGGGATCCAGGGCGTATTCCGTGGCAGGGATCCAAAGCATTGCGCAGGACGCCTTCTAAATACCTGATACTTATTTTCAAGTTCATAATCATCCGATTATTATTATTATTATTATTATTATTATTATTATTATTATTATTATTATTATTATTATTATTATTATTATTATTATTATTATTATTATTATTATTATTATTATTATTATTATTATTATTATTATTATTATTATTATTATTATTATTATTATTATTATTATTATTATTATTATTATTATTATTATTATTATTATTATTATTATTATTATTATTATTATTATTATTATTATTATTATTATTATTATTATTATTATTATTATTATTATTATTATTATTATTATTATTATTATTATTATTATTATTATTATTATTATTATTATTATTATTATTATTATTATTATTATTATTATTATTATTATTATTATTATTATTATTATTATTATTATTATTATTATTATTATTATTATTATTATTATTATTATTATTATTATTATTATTATTATTATTATTATTATTATTATTATTATTATTATTATTATTATTATTATTATTATTATTATTATTATTATTATTATTATTACTATTATTATTATTATTACTATTACTATTATTATTATTATTATTATTATTATTATTATTATTATTATTATTATTATTATTATTATTATTACTATTATTATTATTATTATTACTATTATTATTATTACTATTACTACTATTATTATTATTACTACTATTATTATTATTACTACTATTATTATTATGATTATTACTATTATTATTACTATTATTATTATTATTATTACTATTATTATTATTACTATTATTATTATTATTACTATTATTATTATTATTATTATTATTATTATTATTATTATTATTATTATTATTATTATTATTATTATTATTATTATTATTATTATTATTATTATTATTATTATTATTATTATTATTATTATTATTATTATTATTATTATTATTATTATTATTATTATTATTATTATTATTATTATTATTATTATTATTATTATTATTATTATTATTATTATTATTATTATTATTATTATTATTATTATTATTATTATTATTATTATTATTATTATTATTATTATTATTATTATTATTATTATTATTATTATTATTATTATTATTATTATTATTATTATTATTATTATTATTATTATTATTATTATTATTATTATTATTATTAT
This sequence comes from Mantis religiosa, assembly GCA_030765055.1. Lineage (NCBI taxonomy): Eukaryota > Metazoa > Arthropoda > Insecta > Mantodea > Mantidae > Mantis > Mantis religiosa. The sequence goes on from CM060950.1 coordinate 99,108,374, forward strand.
TATTATTATTATTATTATTATTATTATTATTATTATTATTATTATTATTATTATTATTATTATTATTATTATTATTATTATTATTATTATTATTATTATTAAGTATGGTGTATACTTTAGAGCGGCACGTGTTTGTTGAGTTAGGTTTTGCTCGCTGGTATTGGTGTTAAGGACAGTGAGCTTGAATGTATGTAGTCACAGTTCCCAAAAAATTCACAGCTTACCGCATTTTAGAAAAGTTTAAATATACTGGGTCCGTGTTATACGAAAATAGTCACGGATAGGCAATATTTATTGCCAAGGAATATAATTCAATTTAGGCTGTTGAGGAAATAGTTCAATATTTGCTACCTTGCACTTTATAATATGATGGGATGACAGAATAGTGGACGCCCGCAATTGCACTGCAGGTAAAAGTTAATCTAATTACCCCAAAACAAATTTATAATACACTTGTGTAATAACAAGGACATATTTGGCTACCGTTTCCCAATATCTCCGCTGCGGAAATTCGTCGAGTACTCAGATGCTCAGCAGCTTCCAGACTACTATAGACAGAGTGGGACATTGCCTTCAACACATTTCACAACAAATGTAAGCGTAATATACTCATATGTTTTCCTGTATTTGGGATTATTTAGTAGAAGTAGCTGGATTTGCATAGCAGTCCCTTGAGTGTAGGGCACTGTTAGTCGTGTCGCTCAAAGAAAGCCTGATGTTAACCTTATCTCACTTTAAGAATGCGATATTTATCCTGGAAAATAAATAGTAGTGCAGAAATGTATTGTGTATTTTTGAGTACGCATCATAAGTAACTTTCTTTTTCGATGTGATTCACAGATATATACATATATGAGTTTCTCTTATCTGAACCATCTGGACCGGCTGAAGCGAATATTGAAAATTGCAGGAAAAAGTGGTACTGTTTATGCCTCTTTTGTGCGCTTCTTAGTAAAAGTTCAGCTAACACTTGGTTTGTATAGAAAAATGAGGATGTCCTATATTTCAGAGTTAGGTGCGTAAAAACAAGAGAAGATAGCGTTGTTATGAGTGAGATGTGCATTGATTGTGGTGGTTGCTGTAGACTCATTTCAAACTTTTCCGATAGTAAAGACCTGGCTCATTAGTATACAAGTATACATGAGTGATTACTTGAAAATCACTAACATGGGGAAAAACACAGCCTGCGTCCTCAAATTAAAGAAGAAGAACAGAAGCCGGAATCATTCACGCGCAAGGCTTGTCTGATGAAGGAACACCTTTAGATCAATACATCCAAAGATGTTTGGCTTCAGAATTAAGACATATTTTACGACTACTATGTTCGTTCAATGAAAACGCCTCGGTTTTCTGTCAAGTACAAAAGCAATGACTTACAGAAGAAAATTTTGAAGTTCTAGGTATATATCTAATGATCGCTTTCACGATATGAGCATACATTCTGTTTATTGTGTACTTAATTAAAATCTGTTGTACAGTAAAATGCTCTTCATTAATCCATGTCTTCATATAAATGTTTTGTTACACGTAATGTAGTAATAAATGGTGTAAACATTATCCGTGTTGAAAAATTCGTTGTCACGGCAAAGATTTTAATTACAGATCTGCGGCTCTCCGAGTCGATACTTTTGCCGTTTGAGCTACCATAGCGAAATACCTTTAATCTGACTAACACTTATCCAATTCAAGCGCTCCAGTAAACCTTCAAAGCGATTTAAAACAATAAGAACAGAACTTAAAGGCACTCGCACATTACAAGTCACCATTGAGATGCGATACCTAAGTATTCCGGTTTGCCATCAAGGTTTATCGAGACACTTGAATTACATGAGAGATTTTAATACACGCACGGCGGGCAGTTCGCAATTTGTCTTCAAGCAGTAAGACCATCGGCTCGCGAAACCAAAGATTCACTATTCCAATTACGGGCGTGGTACTGAGCTTTCCTGCCTGATTCCACTTTCAGTATTTCTACCTCCAGATAGGTAATGTGCAGGTGCATTTTGTCTAAAGTAAGGAGTAAATAACCAGTTATTATTTTTTATTTATTATTTTTTTCTTTGTAATTTACGTCCTCAAACGTTAAGTCATATTGGACGATGAATGAAATGGGTGAAATGATGCTCAAATGAGTCCGGGGTCCATGGAGCTTAGCGTTACCCGACACTAGTCTATCGTGATAAGGTAAAACCCCGGAAAACCCCGTATGCAGGTAACTCACCCTAACCGAGATTCAAACTTGGGACCTCTTGAACGCGAGGCAGACACGCTACCATCTACGCTACCGAGGTTGGCATATAACCAGTTACATATACTGCATCCGACTTAAGAAGCACACGTTTTGTATTACTCTGCGCCCACGTGCACAATCGTGACAGACGACAGTGACACTTTCGCCCATGTGTTACCCCATATTACATTCAAACAAGTTGTATGCACAAGAGTAGCTTACCAGTGGGTTTTGTTCGCGGAATTGCTCACAGGAACGTGTGCTTCTTAGGACGGCAGGAGTATAACTGTAACACGAAAATTTCGGTTATAAGTAATACCAAATGTAAAAAATAATAAATATAATGATAAATGGAACTGTTCAAAAACAATACAATACTGTTAATATGTACATATAATACGCTTTTTGGGAGAAAAAGTTGTTCTATAACTCATTAGTCCTCACTTTCTATGTCACATATTCAATGTAACTAAGTATAGAGATAATTAGTTATTAATATTGTTTCATGAGTCTTCGGTAGTACTGAAAGAAAAGTACACCACATTTGATCTTTAAAATAGCTTTCAAGTCTCTTGTAAACGTTTAAAATAATCGTGTAAGTACATAGTAATTAGCCAAATTCAAAATATCTGCCACAGCCAAGAATCGTATTAAACTGACTATATAGATAGCAGATCTAATGGTAGAGAAGCCTTAAAGGCCAGCAGTTTAATCAATATTACAAAAAGCACAAGGCAAGGTAAGTGTTGGTTGTGTTTATTAACAGCAGTTTTCTGTCCAACTTTTATAACAAGTCGCATAGTAATTAAAATAACAGATTTAAGATATTCTTTCTGAATATATAACTACAGCTGTGTATTATAACTATATAGCGTATTTAACTGGAGAGGGGATTATGGTTATGCCTAAGTATGCAAGCTGTGAAAGCTTATTGAAAGAGCATGGCCAGTGGTGTTTATAAAAGTATTCGAATTCCAATATAATACACATTAAGAATAGCAAAACATGTTTTCATGGTCTAAGAATGATTTAGTTATGAGTCTTCTATCCACATAACTATTATTCTCCACAAATTTGAATAGGGAGTGCTGCTAATATTAAGATTAGCTCAAGATACTTAAGTTTTAAGAATACACGATACACATTTGCAGTTGCAGACAAACATACAAAGGAAGTATATTCACATTTGAAACTAATACTTTAGGCATGATATGACAATTGTTATATTTTAAATTATTTTAAGTACATGCAATTTGGGCGATAGCAAATTGCACTGAAAAATGAAAGACTGCACTGGACGGAATTTTACTAAAAATGAGGGAATTTGTAAATTGTACCAAAGGCCTCCAGTTCAATAAGGTAACTGCACCGCATCACCACATTTCCGAGCATTTTGTGAAAAGCAATATCAGATCTGCACCACGTTGCTTGACGCCCTAATGCTACCAGTTGTTACTGACGAAAGTGCTAAATTTGCTACCCGTGTGTGGGCAGCCAAATCAGCAGACATTCAGCGAACTACGACTGCCTAAGGATCTCTTCATTCGCATTTGTGTGCAAGATTTAATATGTCGATTAATTTTTATTTTATATATTTCTATACGTTTTAATTCTTTATATTTGTAGAGCTAACCGTGTCAAAGATATGACTTGGTATCCGTTTGAATTTTGCATTGTTTACGCTTCTCTAAATGCAAAATTGTTACTCTTTTTTGTTTCTCCTGGTGATACAATAGAACAGAATTTCAAAACCTCATACAGAGACCGGATATTGCAGAATTTGTTTATCTCCAAATTCTGTTATCTTCCATTCAATTTGTACCTATAAGTAAATAGGCAATGAAGCCATTTCTATTAATTTATATCTCGATTTATATAAATTGTATAGAATATGTGATTTTAAGTACACTTTGAAGAGGAACGAGGAGGGAAAGTCGTGTTTTTTTGTTTTGTAATTTTACGTCCTCCAACGTTAAGCCAGATCGGCCGTTGAATGAAAGGGGTGAATTGATGCTCAAATGTGTCCAGGGCCCATGGAGCTTAGAGCTACCCGACATTCGTCTTTAAGGATAAGGGAAAACTCCGGAAAAAACCTTATCCAGGTAACTCACCCTGACCGAGATTCGAACTCGGGACCTCCTGAACGTGAGTCAGACACGCTACCATCTACGCTACCAAGGCGCACAGGAAAGTCGTGTAAGTGCACATATAATTTTTTTAAGTTTCATTCTAACAGGCTACCATTAAGCTTCATTTTTTGAACTATGAAGTACTATTTCGGTTATATACAGAAGTGGAGTTCAGCCACAACGTTTTTGAGCAGCTATGTAGAATTTCTGAAGTTTTGAGATTTGGAATTTTTTACTAAAACCATTACGTTAACTACCATTACGTTAACTCTTAAAATTCGTATATCACAAATGCTGTTAAAAGTAGCAGAAGCTGCGTATTTTTAGGATTCATATTCCGAATCCTTTAAAACAGAGTGTAATTTTAACTGCAGTGGAAGGGAAGCACAAGGAATTTGCCGTGAAGATAAACTGTTGAGAAAGTCACCTTCTTTCCCACATTCCTAAAATCTTAATGTTTACTGAAGGGAATAAGGAACGGCTAGGAGGAAAGTGTTTAGTCGAGATTTGGACGTAAGAAGCAGCGGGTGCCTGCATTGCGGAGCCGGCATATTGCCCTTTTCGAGGCTAATTATAAAGTCGTTAGATTGCCGGTCGCTAACTCCGTCGGCCAGGCAACGGGCCTGCTTGGTCGGCCTGGGTAATTATTTGGTACGAGGGGGAAGGGGTAAGATGAAGACTTGTTTGACTTTTGTGAAAGAATTAACTTTGCACTTGGGTAGCAGGATCTGTGTAATCTCCTCCCTTAGATATTTGTCTCCTTAATGACTCAGCCAGTGTTTAATTGCACCAATTTACCCCGAGTTTACATCTAAGACCACTATTAGTCGCTCATATTTTCCTCCTCACTTTTTCTAACTGGCGAGGCATAATGATAAATGTAATTAATTTAGATTTTCTGGAGGCAACCACTAACATTAGAAAAGTCCCATGTATTACATTCACATTTACTCATTAGGCTTATAAAGTATATTAATACTAATTATGTGAAATATTTAATGTATTTAATATTGCAAATATTTAGAGAACGGTTGTACTAAAAGTTATGAGCAACCCATTATTAAAATTAAAGTTCCAAGAATTTGAACAATACAATTAGAGTGTAAGTAATCTGCAGGCTCTACGCCACACGTTACCACAGTGTGAGGTTACTGCTTCCATCACGCGAAAACAGGCAATATGAAAATCATGGACAAATATTTCGTTCCGAAAGAACGCTGTCATTAAATTTTGTTAAGGATTAAAATTCTGAGACTGAAATACGCTTCAGAATAAATATGCCTACGGTCTGCACAGACAAAGACAGTATTTGAGGATGGCTAAAACACTGATAAGCCTTGTGGCGGTCACCCTCAAACTGCCTCCCCACACACTAAGAAATGCATTAGAGCAGACACTCGTGTAGCTCTGAATGAAATGGCTACATTACTTGCACCAGTACGTGTAGTGTATGAAACCATTAAAATAGTATTTTGTCAAAAGGTTTATGCCAACTGGAATTCACGTTCATTGATTGAGGACCACAAATTTCAGAGAACCACAAGCTAATTTTTTAAGAGACTTCAAAATGGAAGTGTCGGTATTTTGAAAGTGTTATGGCAAACAATAAAAATTGATTCCATCATTATGAGCTTGGAAACACACGTCAAACTAATTGTCGACTCTTGGAGTTTTATCGTGGGTGTATTTTCAAACATTCACAATGATGGGGAAGACAATATTAAAGAGTTACACAAAAGCCTGAGATTAAGATGAAGTACTACATGTATCTCAAAGGTAAACATTAAGTGTTTTAAAATTTTTCTCTCTGTACTTACAATATTACTCTCGTATGAATTATGCTCATAAGTGAATTTGTAAAGTCTAATTATGGGTCAGTGTTATGAGTATCAACCTAAAAATGAAACAAGCATTAACTAAGTAGTTTTCGGTGCTAAATATATACAGGTTTGAAGTTTCTACAAAATAATTAAGAGTACTGGATTCTTGTACGTATATCACTGACTACCACTGGTATTGTTGTTGGTTATTGTTTATGGTAAAAGGCGTAGCTGGTTAGCCAGTTACTTGTTGTCTTTACTGTCTCTTTGTTGTACTATTTGTTCGTTGTGATGAGCAATATAGATATTAAATTTGTAAAATTACATTTCAGTTTTACTTTATTGTGATTCTTGAACGTTATATGTTTAACAGTGTATTAGAATTCAATAGACAGAAAGTATGAAGCAATGGATATAAAAAAGGGATTTTCAATACAAGTACTGGTATTGGAAACAGAATTCCAGTAAGGAATATTACAAATTTAATTTAATTTATAATTTAATAATTAAATACATGCATTTTGATCCACTTTTATATAAATTACTCTTATAAAATATTTTTATTCCAGCCATTTTTAATCCAAATTAACTTTTAATTTACATTTACGCATTTCTTTGTAGAGCATAGCTAGTACAGCAGGGTCAAATTTTTAAAGAACGAGTTGTAATGTCATGGCCTTTAAATCTGCATGACCCCAACAAAGAAACAAATGACGACATTGTACTTTATAAAGTCGCCGCTATTTAAAAATAAAAAATTAAAGATTAGCAGGAAATATGTCGATATGGTTAACTCCGAACAGAAAAGCGATGTATTCCGCATACTTTGTTTGATTTAAGGAGATAAACATTTTTGTTGTAGTAACGTCTTATCTTTCATCAAAACTCATTAAGAATGAAGTGGACCTAACCTTACCGAAAAATTCAAATAATAGGGTACTTTTGAAGAAAGTATCCAAAATGTATAGCATGTTAATATAAAGTGTTTAGTCGCAGTTTTTTTTTAGCCCGCCTCGGTAGCGTGGTGGTGGCATGTCTGCCTCACGCTCAAGAGGTCCCGAGTTCAACTCTCTGTCAGGATGAGTTACCTGAATAAGGTTTTTTCCGGAGTCTCCCTTATCCTGAAAGACGAATGTCGGGTAACTGTAAGCTCTATGGACCCCGGGCTCATCTGAGCATCATTTCACCAATTTCATTCACTATCCGATGTGACTTAACGTTGGAAGACGTAAATTACAACAAAAAAGTCGCAGTTTTAAGAAAATTACAATTTCCGTAATAATGTCCATGTAAACGGTAGTTTGGTTTTAAATTTACAATGTCGAATAATGTCAAATTCTCCAAAGATTTCGAAATAAAATATTAATTTTGATATCTGATATTTCGGTTTTGAATAATGTTGTACATAGACACACAATCTCACGCCTAGGTGTACCGGACTCTTTCCAAATACGCTTTTCTGCATTCAGAGTATCTCAAAACCTGCATTTCTAAAGAAATCTTAGTATGAGATTTTGAAGTGAAATGTAATACTCCCTGTACATACTACAAGCACATAAGTGATGATGAATTTAAAGTGTGGCTGCGATTTTATGGGTTATAAAGTCGTTTAACTCCTTCTGGTTTTGCTGTTGAACGTTTCTAATACAAAAAGAAACAAAAGTGTTTCGAAAGGACCAGCAATGCCATTTAAGATGCGAAAAACAACAGAAGGGGAAACGGAAGAGAAATTGGTTGAAGCCGACCGCGACATTTTAACCTGGAATATCTAGCTTTTAATTTCGACACCAAACATTATAGCCTACGCATTTCTATTTAGAAAAATGGTTTTCTTTGCGCAGTGAGAGAGGAACAACAAGGTCGTATATTCGAGAACCGCCTAGAGCACAGTTAAGCTTCAAAGCGACGTTGCTTTTTTCGCCTTTTTCCTAGGTTTTAAGCCCGGGGTGTGGGGTTAGAGGAGAACTGGAAAAGGAATTCAGGACGATGAATGAAATGGTGGTGCAAATGAGCCCAAATTCCGTCGTCTTCTACTTGGATGCGGGAAACTAAAATAAAAAAGGATGAAACCAAGGTACTGGATCGTGTCCAGACTGCCGGGTGAGAAGGAAACATTTGCCACCTGAGCAGTCAGAACATTTTTACGCCAACAGTCTGTTTTCCTGAAAAATAAAACTACAAAGGGTAAAAAACTAAGTAACTGAAGGTCTAATATTGGATTTTGAGGTATAATTCTGTTGTTCGGCTGCTTACGGCAATAAAATACCGCTGCGGTAAACGATAAGAGGACCATTAAATTGCGAACCGTTTTAGAAGTGCTACATCGTGAGCATTATACGATTTCACAAAGTAAACAATAAAAGCGTTAAATCCAACTACACGTGACTGTGTATTCTAATTGGATATTTTTGTTATCTACTTCTTCTTATTCAACACTGTTATAAAAACCTTTTAAGTAGTGTCGAAGGAAAAATTAAAAGCGGCTTACCTTGTAGCTGCTCTTAGATGCAACTTGACAGTCCACAACTGTGTGTGGTTTTTTTTTTTTTTTTTCACTAAACAGCAGTGCGTACTCACAATATGTTTAAATTACAAATTACATATCCCTCTGATTATTTTATTCTGTGACTTAAATCCCATATTTGATTACACACAGTCAATTATAGTTTATTAATTGTTATTTTACACAAGCCTTTGTGGGTTAAAAATAGAAAGATAGAATCAGACTAAAAAGTTAGCCCATATTTACCTGTAGCTTAGACTTTGTGAATATCCCCAAAATGATTACTAATAATTATGAATAATTTAAGTCATTTGCGTAATGCAGCGAAGTAATGCAGCCGTACTCTGAAACACATGGTCCGTGGCACAGCTAATTCACCTTCCAGCAGTGTGTTTCTCACATGCTTGCTGGAAAATAGCAGTTGCCAAACTTCTCCTTTTATCCGAAGTAATATTTAGGTACTCATGAAAAATACTTAAAATCGCACTCGTCCTAGATGTCTCTCCTCACTCTCTCACCCTTCCTCTCTCCGCCCCCTCTCTCTCTGTATTTTAAAGAACGGTATAAAACATGTTACCTGGTAGAAACTAGTTAATAGAAACTTATAAAACCATAACGTTATTTTCAGGGTTTTATTTCCATTATATTTGTACATAATACGTTTTCCTTGGCTTCTCTGCAGTCATGCTTATCTCACGGAACAACTGGGAAACAGTAATTATCAAAGTAAACAACATTTTGAAAACAGTGTTGGTGTATTGATATCACATATTTCAAGAACACTGCTGTAATAAAAATGATGATAATAATGATAAAGACAATGATGG
>CM060950.1:99122882-99165382 GCA_030765055.1 Mantis religiosa
GTGTATAGCAAATACTTATTCTTTCATCAAGCAGCACTTAACAGGAGCTGGTTTTAAACATAGAATGAGACAGAAGTAAATATAGAAGCTTTGCCACAACTTTAACGTTAAACAGATTTGCTCCAACCACAAGCCGCTCTGTTCCTTATACTGATATAGTGATGGTGAAGTTAAGAAAGTGTCTGGAGTTGGTGAACGCCGTTATAAGAGGATTACAGATATTAGTAAGACAATACTATGGGAACAGCCGAGAGAACGTCAACACCCTCCGCTGCATTGTGGCAAAATGTCGGTGTGGAGTGCTTAAATGTCAAAGTAAATTGTCCGTGAAACAGTGCAAGCTGAATGGGAACCTTGCCTGGAAAGCGAGGGTGATAAAAAGCCTTATGCGCCTCGCGAAGAGGGGCCAAATGTGGCAGAGCCTGGGAAATGGGCTTAAGAAGACTTTAGTTATTAATTGCCAGAGTCTATCAACCAAAGTGTTTCGTAGGAGAAAGTAAAAGGATATTTTGTTGCTTTTGCTTCTATAAATTGCTTGCTAGAAAGGCGTATACTGACGAGCATAAAAAGTGGCCCATAATGCAATGCAGACGCTTATGTTGATACCAGCAATTCTACCCCACCCTCTGCCAGTTTACCTCTCCTGTTTTTCAAGCATAATTTTAACCATGCACTGGCACGGTTCTTCATCCACACAGAGTGTGACACACTGAGCAATAACAAAACACTACAAGCTAAAATGCCAATATTGTCACTTGCAGAGCACACTTAACGCAATGCTTTGTTGAATTATGTCTTAATAATAATTAAAGTTATAAAATCTTAGAAATAAAAATTAGAGTTAAGAAAAGTTTAGATTCTGTTAGATTTGGCATTTTCGTTTAACTAACCTTTCATTGAAACCAGTTTCCAAATTACCGTTCGATGACACTCATAACCTTTAACGTTGCCTCCAAGTCGCTGATGAAGACTTATATAAATGCTCTAGCTATGGTTCAGTTTTTCGAAACATAAAAATAATTCCTTATCCCTTTTTCTACAACGGCGTTCTGTCCTATAAGTTTATGAGTTTTAGCGAAATTCTTTCACAGACGCGATATCCGAAACTCAACAAAGTTACGTAAAGATTTTAACAAACAATTGTTTCGTCCTTATGTGTGCCTCAATTGTTTTTAAAGTCAGTTGCATAGACAACTGATACCAGTTGGATAGAGGTAAATTTTGGTTACCTGATGATACTTTACGTAGGAAAAAACAACTTTTTGATATAGAAAAATGGGAAGCTGTTATGCACAGTCACATGTATATAATTCATTCAACATAGAACCTAGGTTACAAATTGGTAAGGACTTACTTAACCAAGTCTTTTTTTAGCCCTGGAGTATAAAGTATCCCAATCTTACATTTTTACATGTCGCAACATTGCTAATAATCCCACCAGTCTGTTACGCTTGCTATTCGTTCATTGTTATTTTTAGCGTGTGTTGATACAGTCACATCCTCTTTTGCAAATGTGAAGGATTTTTATAGTTGTTTGTTCAGCATTGTCGAGCTGGGCTATAAAGTTCCCCGCGCGCCCGTCCACGTAGCTAATCTCATTTTACTGACTTGCTGTCATAATTACGCACCACGTGTGTGGTGTATGTGTGTGTGCGCGCGTGCAACAATATTAGTAGCTATTATACTGTAGCAATTCCGTAGGAGTTGTTGAAGATTTTCAAGTAACTGCCAGAAGACTACCTAATAGACGTCGGCGAATTGAGTGAAAATGAAGTAGTTGAAGAAAGTGACTGATTCTGCACAAAATGATGTAGAGGAGTCTTCTGAAAACTATTTTTCTGGGAAATATAGCCACTCTAAATGGATAAAGTTGGGTTTTCTGAAGAGTGGTAAAATAAAGAAAAGAAACACAGTGAAATATTTTCCTGGGCCGAAAAGTTTGGCAATACTTCTTAGACATGCATTCTCAGCGTTTCATGCCATTGGCGATTTTGGCATAAATGTCTTAAAGATGTGGCATTTGCTGCCACTTTCCATCAGAGACCATTACCAAATTTTTATATCTGTTTGCATGCCTTTATGTCAGTAAACTGTTATTCTTGCATTCCGTTTATACAACAATGTTATGACTTTGTTCATATTGCAATCAAAAGCAGTGTGAATGGAAGCGGTTCGCAACGTTGATTGCAACATTTAACTACCTGTTAATAAAGGAAATAGGTCTGAAATATAAGCACCTTTGCACTTTAAAGTGTATCAATATGATAAAAATATTGAGAAATGAATGTAGAGAATACAGTACCCCGCGCGCCCGCTCCTCTTCAGAAAGTCAGCGCGCCCGCTGTTAGGTTAACCAGCTTTGCCACGATCCGCATTGCTTCCCTTATGTCCGTATACCAGACGTTTGACTTCAGATACTAGACGGACTAATCGCTGGGCTAATGTGGGCAGTTGTGGCAGTGCTTGACTTCCAGCCATTCAGGAGAAATATCACTGTATTGTCCGGAAATTTAGGAAGATACTTCGCAATGGAGGCGCTGTTATTTGCTTACGCTACACGGCTGGCTATCAGAGCGGAGGAGAGGTAAACTGCACGTCTCAAAAATATGTACATTATTCAAGGCAGAAAATGTGCTACGCAAAAGAGCATAATAAAGTTTATTTACTTAAATCTGATGTGAGGATTCCGATTCCAGCATATCCGTTTCACTTTCTGTATCTGTAGAGCCTCCATTTGTGGCGATGTCGTCTAAAGGATTGATATCAGCTGTTATGTCTGTAGAACTGCCGTTGTCATCTCTAGAATCTATAAACCCCACTATAGTATTTGCTCTCTCTCTTCCTGTTTATCACTTCTATCCAAAACCACGTTAATTACTGTTCTTTCTATTTGTTCTTCCATCAAGGTATTTTGATTCCAGTATTCTTATTCTATGGACTTGATTTTGATGCACGCATTTTACCAATCCTCTTCAGTGTTGTTTAAGCACTGGTTAATTCTTTAAGTGCGTTTAAAGTCACAGAACACACATCTTTCTGATACTTTTTGCTTCATGATGTTTCATATCAGTTCAATGGGGTTTAAATGCAGTGGTAAGGAGGCAATCTATAAAATGGGCCACATTTCTAAATTTGTGTAAACTAAATCCCATTTCCTTTAATATTCGCCAGAATGTTTCCTTTCCACCAACAAAATTAATTTTCTCATTTACTGCATAGAATAACTTCTTCACTGTTGGAATTTATTTACACACTTCAAAATCCTCCAAAATAGTTCTGCGTACGACGCAATCATCCAAATCGTCTACTTGAAACTTCTTTTCCGATTTTGTTGTTTTTCTGGAGTACTAGCTCTTGTATCTGAAACACTAGCTTTATCAAATTCTTTAACGATTCTTTTTATTGTGGCTTAAATTTTTCCTGCTGCCGTAGCCGTTCTAGCCATTATCCTTTGCAAAGGAAGAACAGGGGAGTTTACAGCCCTCCAATGCGACTTTTCTGGAAGTTTTCGTATTTAAAAATTAGTTTTATTAGAATCACCTTCTTTGTGGTACGACACTACACTGCATTGCAATACTCATACGTCACACCACAGTTACCAACTAGATCAACAATTTAATGTTCAGCCTATTGCCAGCTATCACAACACAATAGTTCCCACTACAGCCACACATAAACAAAACTCAAGTTATTTGTCCCGAGCAATACTTCCTCAACTTTTATTGCTCCTTGGGCCTAAATTTGTATATAGACTATCGTCTGCCAGCGGTTTGACATATAGTCTACATCACTAAATTACGTGGAAGACAATAGGGTGAAATTATTTTATTGTCATTATATTATGCCTAGTGAATTGTTAATATGTGGCGTGAAAGTATTGAAATCATCGAAATTATTCAGTTATCATATGTGAAGTCTTTAAGAATCTGGGTATATTCATGTCTTTCAACATCAATTGACAGCATATTCAAACTGAAAATAAATGGATTGTTCAAAAGCAAGAATGAGAATTCGACGTTTTCTACACTGATAATTAAAACAACAAAAATGGAAAAAAATTCTGTATGTTTATGGATAGATGAAGGTAAAGATAAAGATGAATACTAATGGAAGGGCTCCTCTAACCGCGGTCATTGCACGTAGGTCATTCGGCAATTTTTGCTTCTACCACACAGATATATTGCCCCCGATGAAGAACAATACCGAACTGCGATAATGACCGTAGTGAACGCATTATGCACAAGTTTCATGTGTGAAAAATTAGAAATAACTTCTCATCTTACTTATAAATGTAAATAAAATGGTACCTTGTTTACACATCAAGAACAAGCGTTTACCTTTTCTGCATGTTTGTTTGAAAATGCTTTTCCTCTCGTATTGCGGCTTGGAAAAGAAACAGGTTTCTTAAGTTAATCCTCTTAGCAGGCTGCCTCCTGCCACCGTGTAACTGCATACAAGCAGTTTTACAGCTCATTGTATGCTACCTACCTGTTATTTTGGAGATCTCACAGTGATAAAGCTAATGCAATTCTAAACCCGAATACTTCACGGTTTTTGCCAAACCCATTTGTTTCATCAACTTTCCTTTACTATTATTTGTCAGCATTTCGAATGCAAATGTACCCAACTGTTTCAAAACTTGGCACGGTAGCCCAGTACAATACATTTCCTAATTTGCTACCTAAGATAGAAGTTATATTTCTAACCATACTGCTCAGGGAATGTAAAGTCAGTCGAGGATCTCTTCAATACATTGGAGGATGTGAGGGTAGGTGTATTATGTAGGACCAATTATCAACGATAATAATGCCTAAGTAACATTGGCTAGACCAAACACCTTGACTTCAAATTCTGGAATATTTAGTATTAAGGGACCTGTTGCACGTCTGAGCTTGTCTGAGCATTCTTGCGATGTGTGCTTCCCAACAAATAATTAAGCTGAATGCTCATATTCTGTTATAAGATTGTGCATCCAGGTGTTAGATATTCATCTGGTACAGGATGCTGAAGCTAATCGATCAGCAGCCCGCCTCGGTAGCGTGGTGGTAGCGAGTCTGCCTCACGTTCAAGAGGTCCCGAGTTCGAATCTCGGTCAGGGTGAGTTACTTGGAGAAGGTTTTTACCGGGCTTTACCCTTATCCTGAAAGACGAATGTCGGGTAACTCTAAGCTCTATGGACCCTGGGCTCAGCTGAGCATCATTTCACCCATTCCATTCATCGTCCGATATGACTTAACGTTGGAGGATGTAAAATTACAACAAAGAAAAAAATCAATCAGCATACTAAATTTCTTGCTTAAAAGTAATGCAAACCACAATTCCTGAACCTCTGCCCAAAAATTTCTCTACCCTGTTTCCAACAATTACAGTCCCTCTTTCGTCCTGTCTTCCTTTCCCTTTCCTTTACTTCTGTCACACACTTTTCTTTCGTCTTAGCATTTCTCAATCCCTTCCAAGCTGCTCATGGCTACCTTTAGTTCCACTATGTCACTCTTTACCCATTTTCTCTATCTGATGATCTCTATGTCATGATCTGAAAACTGACTACGGACGTGCTTTTCTGGTGTTAAAAATATAACGTCTCATATCAATTGCAAACGTTATAATTAACACGTTTATGCTTACATTATTCAAATCTTCAATATATTGATGATGGAAGCTTTTGCATTAACTAAGCAATATTTAAAAAAATTAAACGATCTGTTATTTGGAGGAGAGAGGAGAAAAGTCCAAAAAGCGTAGCGAAGGACAATAACTGCCTAACTGCAGTTGGAAAATCTGCATCTTTCTGGGATTTGGAAGCTCCTGGAAGAGTATTATCTATCGGAGTTTGGTCAGTCAGCCGAAAGGTGTAAGGTAGAACAACGTACGCGCAGAGTTATGCAATAATGCAAATTCAAACTAACTTTAGCATTATCAGGATAGTTAATTACATTATTTAATAACTGTGATATTATTTGTTTACAAAACATAGGATTGGTAAAGCGAATGGAAATGTACCTTAAACGAAACATAGCCTTTAAATATGGCATTTTCTAAAATACTAGAGCATTTTTGACTCAAAATACGAGACCACATAAAGTAAGTCTAAGCCGTTTATGTTGCGTGACAGTTAAATGGCGTCCTCAGTGTCGGCAGAGACTCAAGCTATTGCGTGGAACGGAGGTCATTATATCTCTTAGCATCTTATTTTCATTAATGTCAGAGCGAACTGTAATTTTCCTTGTAAGAGGCAGTATATACAGAGTGGGATGCCTCAGACATAGCATTAGTAGGTCGTAGTTTGGACTAACCTGACCAATGGGAATTTTCATGGGTTCTTTGGATCATCATTGATTGATTTGAAGAATAGTTATATCCCTCCAATTTTTACATTCCCAACTCAATTTACTTCTCAATTTACTTCACTTTTAATCGTGGTGGTGTGTTTAAGGGTTCAAATAACGGTGGGATTTTACGAGAATGACAGGGGAGGTCTCCGAGACCCGGGCTCCCCCGGGGTTGTGTACGCTGGCAGGTGGAGAAGGCGGTTATTCCAAGTCGCCACCGGGCGCTTCAAATCTGTGGTTCTTAGGAATTCTGCCCTCTGCTCTCGTCTTTTCTTTGTCCAGTCACCCTTAGCATGCTTTCATACACCGCTCCCTCCCGGATTCAGCCCGTCAGAAGCTTAGGAACAAAGGATTTAATTGAATGTGCTACCTGCCTCTGTAGCGTGGTGGTAGTGGGTCATTTTCACGTTCAAGAGGTTCCGAGTTCGTATTTTGGTCATGGTGAGTTATTTGGATGAAGTTGTTTTCTTCCCAAAATTTTCCCTTATTCTGAAGTGTGATTGCCGGGAAGCGCTAAGATCTATGGACGCTAAGCTCGTTTGAGCTTCGTTTCAACCATTTGATTCGCTCATCGTGCGATATGATTTAAGTTTGAGGACGTTAAATAAAAAAGTACTTGATTTCTGTGTCAATTTCTACCATGGAACCTCAAAGACGAGAGGCAGCACTTGATTCTGCTTTTTGGTAGTAACGTGTTAGTGTACAGGTATTAATTGAAACCCATGTTTTGCATCTTAATTTTAGATGCCCTTGCTTCTACTGTTCTACTTGAACTTTTTTACTTTGTAAACGTATAGTTTTTATCTTTCTTCTTTCACGTTACTCCAGGTTAGAACTGTTAGACTGTTAGAACTGGGAATCCAGAACTAATCACTGTATCTTCAAATCTTATAAAAATTAACCCCTGAACTCCTGTATTGCTGGTACCAGGAACTGTTAAAATCACACTTATACTATTTTTCTCTGAACGTACATTACTTTGGTACCTATTTACCTATTCTTATTGTACGTTTTCTGTATCCGTTAGTGCATTGCAGCTATGTAGATTTGGATTTATATTTTCCCTTTTATACATAGGAGCGAGTAGGTAAGCAATTAACTTTATATGGCGATAAAAGTATCGTGAAACCTAATTCCAACAACGTCCTGAATAAATGTTTTGTAATAAAATATTAAAATTAATACTTCCTGTTGCAAGCATAAACTTTATTCTCTCTTATAATCTGAACTGGTAATTATTATTCCTTGAAATTTTTCGCAGCAGTTATTTTACTTGTCTCTTAGCCTGATACATTATTGGGAAGGAACAGGTGTTTCATGTAAATGTTCAGTCTGTGTCTGCTAACAGAAATTATTCTCACTTGCTATTGCAGATAGATACTAAACCTTGGATAATTTAAACTTTATTTTAGCTACATATAATGCATTATTTATATGTTATTCGATAGGAGGTATATGTCCTAAACTATTAATTATGTAATTAAATAAACAATGGAGAGTATTTCGAATTCCAGACTTGGCTATGCCGCATACTCAGATAGTGGTTAATCTTCATAAGCCTCAACAACGTTTCTATCTGCAGCATTAGGTATTAATTTTATCCCTTTTATTATTCAGGAAACTATTTTTATCATAATCTTGAGCCCCTCGTTCACACCTGAAACAGTACTGTTATCCTGTAACTTGCTAAAATTCTAAATTCTAAAAATCACTTTTGCCTTTCTAACTTCCAAAGCTGGGTCAACGTTATTATAAATGTAAATATGATTGATGAATATAACTGATTACCGAGCCTTCTGCTACGGATTTCTTAATGGCTTAGATACGCTATCATTAATCCTTTATCCTTAACACGGAAGTTAGTTAAAGGCATCATATTTGGAGAACCTATTATTTCATCTTACGTTAAAGCTTTATTTTTTCATACTATAGTTTATTGCAAACGTTTTCCTATCCCCCATCATTTCTATATACAATGATTAATCTTATCGCTCAATAGTTCCGTTATTCTAGATTGCTCCAGAAGTGATACCGTGTGGATCTCACTTTTTGATTGGTGGGGGATTCGATAGATATGAATGATCACAGATCAAATTACCTACATGGTTTACTGTTTCCTTCTATCGAAATGAACTCGTGTTATCCTGTGAACCGAGTTCTGTGAACATTACAGGCCGCTCCGTGGCTCAGTGGTTAGACCGCTTGGCTCTCACCAAGGTGGCCTGGGTTCGATCCCAGGCGACCGCAAAGCGAGCTTTGTGGTGTACAACACGGCGCTGAGGCGGGTTTTCTCCGGGACCTCCGGTTTCCACCCCATCTCATTCCACGGTGCTCCATCTTCATCTCATGTACCATCAGTGTCACCGCCTGCGGTGCCGTATGTAGTAAATGCGGGCGTTAAACACTACACATTTCATTTCATTTGTGAACATTACATGCTTCCTTGAAGTTTCCGTAATATTTATATTTATTTCTGTGCCGAATCTCGTTTCCAGTCGGAATATGCATTGTACACTTGCATAAAAGAACATCTATGTAGAAATTGTGTCTTCGGATATTATATTTATGCCAGTTGTGAGCTAAATAGCAGCATTAAATACCAATGTATATATCAGCTGCAGATATTTTTTTAATTTCTGTTATTACTTTGTTGGATTTTACAGCTTGTGCACACTGTTCACTTGCCGGAGAAATAATGGAGACCATTAAAGCGCTCAAAATGTGATAGCAATATTATATACTATAGGCACCAAAAATACTATGAAACCTAATCAAGTTTCAGAAAATTGATGAAGGTAAATTGACTCAGAATATTTTTAATTATATATATAATTTCTATATTTTACCTTGATTGAAAGTACCAACAACCCTGCTGGGAGTGAAAATCGCTTCAACGTGTAATTTTGTTTACTGAAACTACAGTAACTCACCATAGTCTCAAAATACGTTTGTTTTAAACTGTTATCAACGAAACGATAACCACGTGATGAAGCTATTTTTTCAAGTAGAAGAACACAGAATTACTAAGCCCCTCTTTTGGTAACCAAACACAACAGAATGTTAGATTCCCATCCATTCTGTTGTTGCACTGTTGCTCTAAATGAAAATTAATATGCCCGCTAATGACAGCTGTGGGTATCTGATCATAGCCGTTTAGATAGCGTTTAAGCACGGCCAATCCGGACTGTGATAGCTAATAAACTAAAGCCCATCACGAATTCATAGGGCATAACAGTTCCAATACTGAGGCTATGGGATGACACGCTTGCTTGTAACACCCACAGTTCTATTCAACTTAAGCAGATCAGTTAAGTAAGCCATTTTATTCTTGATTTACGTAATTTCTAATAATTACTAAAGATAAATATTAGAAAGTTACACTCTTAGGGTAGCTGACATTTATAATAATAATAACATTTTGGTGAAATTCGTGACATCATATGTGAAAGTAGCTTATAGTATTGTTGATTCTAGAGTTAGGAGATTGACCTGTTAAGCGTAATATTAAACAAATCAATGTACCACCCCTATTAATTCAATTGGATAAGCTGTTTTGGTACAATGAAACACGCTTTAAGATATGCGTATATGAAATGCTAATCTATGGAAGACCGACTGTTAACGTACAGGTGTAAAATGCGCAAGGTGGAGCAGGTAGTAACACTGGTGATTCACATTCAGGAAGACGTGGGTTCGATCCTCGGGGACAAGCTTCCGGACCCATGACTGTTTCCCGCGTCACTGGGCGAATGCTGGGAAGGTTACTTATGCAAATTCCCCAAATGTTTTGTGTATCCATTCCACAGCCTTCACCTTTCATCGTGCTGTGTCGTTTCATGGTTTAAAGTGTCGTCGGGAACCTTAGTGTTGCATGGCAGGAAGATAAAACGACGCTCTATGTTAAATTTCGTTCTTTGGACCCTTAGAGTACTGCCCCCACCAAATGGAACATGTAAGGCTATAAGGAGTAGATGAGCCGGTTGTACGAGCCAGAACCGAGGAATCTAAAACTAAATTTGTAAGGGCCCTGTTCTCTGCTGTCGTGTCTCCTGGTTCGGTCATTCCCTGTCTCCACTCGCCTCACCGCAGTGGCATAGGAACGAAGGATTATAGGTCCCGTCTCTAAACATGATTAGACCTCATTTCATATAACTGTCAAAACAGCATTACTTATCAAATACTGTGATAGTTATAAGATTCTGCATTTCTTGAACACTTGGAATATTTATATTCTCAGTATATCCTGTTGTGATACGCAACATATATGTACATGATTATGGTGTACACAATTTTAAATAAAAATATAGTATAACTTAAGAGTTTGCAAATAGTATACCTCATTAGATAAAAAAGTAGGCGTTATACATTTTGTCAATATTTAGTAATAACATATCAAATGAAAGAAAACAGGTTATATTGAGTTTATAAATCTTAATCACTATGGAATCTCTAAAGTTACAAAGAAGGAAAAAGAAGTAAATCGCTTTTTTGCTTTTGTTTAATTCTAATCATCAGGCACAAAAATTTCTAAGCATTAAAGCCAAAGAGGAGGGAGAAAAAGTTGGCTGTCCCTGGAATACATGCAGGAAGGTCGTAGGTACGAACAACCCAAAAATCCTGTACACTCTTTTGGCGTTTGCCGAAAACACTCAGGCCTGTTTTCCAATCTGTCAGCCACCTTTGCACTCTCTAACTTTGCAGCCCTTGATTTCAGTGAAGACTTGAAGAGAACTGCTTGAGAATTCCAGTTTTCTATTTACAGTAGGTTACTATACTTACCGCTCAGCGAAAAAAAAAATCTAATCAGGAATAAAGGATATTTCATTTCCTGAAGGTAGAAACAGTGGTTTGGATTTTCTAAATATGATTAAAAATTTATTGGAGCAGAATATCCTAAAACCTCTTTATTGCTGGCATGGATCATTACTTATCTTCAAATGGAAATAAATCTTTCAAAATGGAAAAAGGTAAAATTTCACCAAAAAAGATATGGAAAAAGAAAAGTGCTTTGACACATTCATTGAATTTTTACTCTGAATTATATTTCTTTAATAACTGAACATACTTATTCGGGTAATGGATTTAACATTATAACTGGGCATTTACTTTGGCTTACCCATTTTTGTATTTAACAATGTTGAGGATTTATCTATAAATGATATTTATTATTTCCAATTATGAATTAATATTAACTATTTCCACTAAAAGTAACGTTTCGGACAAAGTATGTAAGTGTATTATTTTGATAGTTTTCAAATTCATGTACGTTGAAGTGATAAGAGGGTTTATCTAGAGAATTTCAGTGTCATAACTATGATTTACTAGAATTGGATACTTCAAGTTATACTGAACAAATAATACTGATACATACATTAATTGGGTGTTAGAAGTAAGGGATTTTATTTGACGTCATCGGTGTAACGCCACATAAATAAATAATATAAAATTTTACAGGCAGGTTAAAAGGGACATTTATATATTATAATTAATAAGAGGATAAGAAAGATAAATAATAATGGGAATATAAATAGTAAATAATGGTCAAAGTAATAAAAAAGAAGTAAAAAGATAGTAAATAAATGAGTATTGATTTAAAATTAGTGGTTGTCTGACGAACAGATTTTAAACTAAAGCTGGTCGCGTCACTTCAAATCATTTCGCATCTGGCTGGCAACGAGATCGGACCTATGTAGCGCTCCGTCTCTTAAAATTCTTTAGAAGCATACAGTTCATGAATATATTTGTTTCATAACCAGTGAATTAATATTATATATCTTCGGCAAATTTTGAACATTCCATATCAAGTTTAAAATAATAAAAGCTTATCATAAAGTACTCTGTATCGTTTCTTACAACATCTACGCAAACCCCCATGGTTACCTCCCATAGCTCTGCCAAACAAGCTTGGGATTGATGTGGAATCTGATGAGATCTTCGAGATATTTAATATCGACGGAGACCATTTATTTCCCGCATCATTACCTAAAAATAAGACAAAGTTCCTAGTGCTTAAAATACATGAACACTTAATCTTAAGATACTCAATAGCCAGAGCAGTAAACGATTTTATGGATGTCAATAGACTGATCATAGAATAAACATTGCGCAGCATATAAAGAACTTCTACCTTAATGTTCTCGGTTAACCTTGCTTATGTTAGCTGCCCATACTCTTTTATACCTTTATATGCGGCTACCAATTCTTAATCTTCACTGAACCTATTTCCTATTTTGTATCCTGGATGAAACTTTCTGATATATTTGTCGCTTGATTTAGAGCGGGGGCTGTGCCGTGTTCGAGTAGTTAGGCCCTTTGGCCCTAATCAGAGCGGCCCAGTTCGATCTCAGGTGACCGCAAACTGACACTTTTGTTGGGCAGCACAGCGCTGGAGCGGGTTTACTCTGGGTACTACGGTTTTCCCCGCCAGCATTCTACCAATTGCTCCAGCATCATCGACTTAATTCTGTCATCCACTTTCCTTGCTCTCATACCAGGCATCGGGCTGATCACCAATTTCTCTCTCTCCAGAAATTCCGTTCCTCAACCCGCATGAAGGGGAAGTGACATAAGAGGGCACGTCTTTGCGTGCCCTCTATTTCCAGACATGCTTTACACATATGATCGTAAAATGCTATTGTTTAATTACGGTCCAGAAATAACAGAGGATCGCCCTGAGTTATTCACAGACATACAGAGAATTACTTGTTTGATATGTGACAGTTTCTAGCAGCATTACTGGTCAATATTATTTGCCTAGTGAAGGACGAAATAATACCAGTAATTTTCAATATATCTGCACCTACTCCCTAGGGAAGGTTGTTTATATTTGTATAGTCCATACACATTATTTCATTGAATTCATTGTTTTTAATCTCATTAATGTTATTGTATTAAGGGTAACAATTTCTCTAAATAATTCATTTTTAAATAGTATCCATTAATCAATCACCTTTACAAATTCAGCTGTAATTGCTCCACGGTAACGTGTGAGACTCGAGGCTCGCAGTACTGAGGTCGTTGTTCGGTTTATGTTGGAGTGACCACTCTTACCACTGGATTGGCGTGTTTTCATTGGGTCAGCAGTTCTCCTTTTACAATCTATTTCCTGTTCTTATGTTTAATTTGCTTCACCAGTCGAAAGCAGTTGGTGCGCTGTACAGGAACGATGTTATTTGCACTCAGGAAACGCTCCTTCCTTGCGCTTGGAGGAACTTCTGGGTCCCTTTCCTTTCTGAGAACTGTGTCGTCAATTCTAGGGAGCCTAATGCCCGCCTCGGTAGCGTAGATGGTAGCGTGTCTGCCTCACGTTCAAGAGGTCCTGAGTTCAAATCTCGGTCATGGTGAGCTACCTGGATAAGGTTTATTCCGTGGTTTTCCCTGATCCTGAAAGAAGAATGTCGGGTAACTCTAAGCTCTATAGACCCTGAGCTAATTTGAGCATCAGTTTACCCATTCCATTCATCGTCAGATATGACTTAACAGTGGAGGAGGTAAATTACAACAACAAAAAAGAGCCCAAGTTGCAACTGACTGAGGCAGGCCCAGCCGGCATCAGAATTGGAGTTGTTATGCAATCGTTAAGGACCCCGTCGTTAGTAATCCACCTCGTTTTCCAGATCTGCTTGCCTCCAGCCATCCGCTTCATTCCTTCCTTCGAAGGATCACGTTGGAAGAAACAAAGAGTGCACAATGGCGTATATGCGGTACTGTGCTTGCAGTTCCTGGATGCTCTTCCGTCTTACAACCCCTAACTCCTAACTCTGCTGTAACGATTGCAGTTGTATTTGGTATGGAATATCTCTGGAAAAAATCGCTTGTTTTCAGTTGCTTATTAATTTTTATTAGCATTGTCGTAATAATTGAAATCATTAACGCTTATTTTCGATGCGGATTGATATGGAGCAGTTGCTAAACAAATGAATGACTGATCCCATTTAACTGTTTATTCTTGTTGTACAGAAGGCTTACACTTCACAGATACTATAAGTGGATATCTAGGATCAGACGTTGTCTATGAGCAGAGGTACGGTAGATACGAGAAAATATCCAGAAAAGGGAATACCTGGTGTTGATGAAGAAGTGAATGATATGAAGAGATCGTCAATGGATGAAACAAATGCGATTATGGAGAAACTTCTGGAATGAACAGCGGGAGAAAACGGAGATCCCGGAGAAAATCCAGACCCGCTTTGTCTGCTACAGATATCATATTCGGTAGCCTGGAAGCGAACCATAGCAGCTTCGTGAGAGGCGAGTGGTCAAAGCTTTCAGCCACGGTGCCGCCCGACTAATATTGTTAAATTATGACACTAATTAATTAATATTGAGAATATGACGATTGATGGTCATGCGTGATTAGATGGTGTACGTTTAAAAGGAAATAGAAACGCGCGAATTCACAATATGAAAAATCGCGGATAGGTGTTTTATACGAGCTACACTTCATTACCGAGTTACACCATAAATTTACGAATTTCCTTCTCTAACCTATTCAGATACGTCGCCAAAAGCACCTCCATAGCAGTTTCCTTTGAAATCTCCCCTTTAATTACACCGTCTTTTTCGCTTTATGTCCGTCACTTTTCAGTAGCTACGGTCATGTAACTACTTCAAATTTTCTCTTTTCTGCCTTTTTCTCCAAATGAAATGTGCAGTTTTAAAGTGAGCGTCACCAACCTTAAGGCAGAAAAGGGATAGATACTATTTTATGGCATGTGGTAAAAAGTATGTGAGGCTGTTAGTGGTTTACCTAAAGAACAATTCATTAAGAGGAAAATTCTGTGCTAATTATGTCGGAAACACGTCTCTTTTTATGACGATGCACAGCTGTTTTACTCTCCCATCGTCTGTAGTTATTTCTAATTCTGCACCCACCGTGTGATAGAAAAAGAGGAATGGGTATTCCGAGGCCTGAATAAGCCTTCCTCTACCGTTGTATTAAACTGAGCTAAAGGTTCAATATTCTTTCTTTTAATAAAACAGAGGGTGACCTGTAACCTTTAGGTAAGGTCAGATTAAACAACGGAGCAGAACAACTGTGGCTTTTATACATTATTGTGATTAGCGCCCCCTCCCAAGAAGGAATGAATGAATTGAAGGAAGTACAGGAGGCACAGAATATCGCAGGTACAGAAGCGGAAACCGTAACATTTCCAGGCCTTATTGGAGCTGTTTAGAAAGAGTTATGTACAATCAGTCGAACAAGTGACTCTTTAGTGTCCACAGGCGTACCTTTACGTATATGGTTGAGGAATACTTGGGAACATAAAAAAATTCTGGAATCCTGTCATTTAATGATTATTTTCTGCGCCGTGACTTGTTGGCAAATTTTGCCCAATCTAAATCTCTTAATTCTGCTGATATACGAAATTTCCATGAATTTAGCTTATGGCATCAATTTCCTGTTTACTCATATCGACCACTGCAGGTGACAGGATGTGCACTTTGCTGAATTAGTATCCTGAGCCAACTGGGTGCTGAAACAGCATTCTCTGTCAGCCAAAATGTCCTACGGCTCACGGAAATGCGGACGTTTGTATGGGAAACGTTTACGTAGCTTCATTGGTGTGGGATTGCCAATTAGGCACTTGGACGCCAGGTTGGAAGTAACTATTTAAAGACCGCATATTTTTTCCCCTCTTTTAAAAAAAGAAAAAAGCTATCTTGGATCACTTTAGTTCGGATCCTTCCGGAGGTCACGCTGATATTAAAATCAGGATCATCATACCACTGACTAGTGGTGGCTCTTGTGCATGTCGTATCCACAATAAACAAGATATACATACCTAAGATAAGCCCGTATGATTATTTGATATAATAACATAAATGTAATCACTGTTTCAAACCGAACTTGAACTTAATAATTAGAATATAGTATATTGGCATATTATAGAGCCTGGTGTTGACTCTGCATTCGCTCTATCTACTTCCCTCTATAGCTACCCTATCACTTTATCACTTAGCTCTACCATCTGGCTCCCTTATGCTTCCAGCTACGCTTCTAGTCACTGAGTAAAAGGTAACCTTTTGGTGGAGCATTTTCAGTTACACTTTATTCAAAGCAACATTTGGTGGAGTCGCTTAGGTCAATCCACTGTTATTCGTAACAATACTGTTTGCTGCTAGCGTGCATTCACGTCATCTGTCCGGCATCACCAGAGACTACGAAAACAAGAAACGTTCCGGAAAGATGAAGTAAAGAGATGGGAAGGAAGCTTGGCAAATGAGGAACTATACCAGCATTTATCTGCATTCAAGGAAATATCAGGATAATTACCGGATTGGGGTGGGCGGTCGTATGGATGACTGGAGTTGAATCCGAGATTTCTCTGATGAGAGTTTCGTACGTTTTGGAAAAACACACCTAGTTCTGTAAATTCAATTAATTGGATACCTCAATGAAGATATTGACAATTACATTGGAAAAGGCTCACTATTAACAAATGATAAATTAGCATGTGTGCAAAAGAAAATCTATATAATAATTTCAACAAATATAACAAGAGTAATGAAAAAATAGTAATAAAATTGAAATATGTACAACACAATTAGGTCATTGTTTTTGTTCCAAATCTGAATACTCACGATATCAATTTACACATATTAAAACTTTTAGAATCAACAGGAATAAATACAAGGGTATGACAAGTAAAAAGCTCAAAATGATTAGGCTGACAGAGGCAAAATAGTCGTACACATGAGTTCGACGACCGTCGGGGCTTCAGCGATTTCTTTGACTGTAGGAAAGAACACCCAAATAGCTGTCTGCGGTTGGCTACTGCAGCTGCTGTACCACTTCATAAATCCAAGGCTCCTGGTTGTAGTTTTAAAAGATACTTTATTTTGCTTTATGTATACATGGGCCAATCCGTCAAACATGTGTTGCTTTTTTACGATTTTTCATATTATTTTGATACTTGCTTTAAAATTTGTGGAGCTTATTTTGCTATTGAGTACAAATAAAATAAAAATTAAGGTAAGGTGGGCCATTTTCGTGATAAATTAGAATTTATGCTTAGAAATTTACACTTATTTCGTTTCAAAATCTCATCAGTAATACAAACTTGGTTTGGAATGTGCAGTTTTATTTAATGCTTCTCAAAATGGTTAAATTTTCAGTTATACAGTAAATCAGTTATTTGGCCATTTCAGAAGATTCATTACAAAAATAAATTAAACAGGGGAACATACAGGAACTTAATTTAGATATTTTAGCTTGCGATTTTCCTATGTTAGATATATTAGGGAAATGGGTTCAAAACCACTGCTAAAATTCATTTCTTGGTTATTTGTTTTTGCTTCAGAATATCGTTATTGTCCGTTATGTGGGACAATATCATCGGTAAGTATATATTTCAGTGAATCAAAAATTCTCAAATGTTACTAGCTTTGTTACGTCCTTAATGGTTTAGCTGAACTTTTAAGGATCACTTTGAGTATTTTCTAATTTATCCAAGATATTGTTATTATTGTCCGCATTGAACATTTCGATACTTTTGATATGAGCCGGATAGTTTCACTCCTGTTTTAAATTTCTCGACATGTTTTATTTCATTCGTACCTACTTATTTCAGGATGGCATCTCCGATCAAAATTTTAATTTCTTATATTTACTTAACTGTTTAAGTGTTTATAAGTAGATAGTTTTCTGTAAAATGAAAAAAACTGGCTCTTCATTGGACTACTTCTTCTGCACACTCTTTTTTTCCATTCAACATAACTTTTAGGTGGCCGTTTCTGATTATATAAAATGCCAGAAAATCTATTTACTACTCTTATATCAGTTAAGTTCATTTTCTTTCTTCTTAAACCTTTTAAAATCAACATCTTACTTGTGTTCACATACTTCTCCGTAGTTGTATAAAAAATTATTGACTTTTGTGTACTTCGTTCCAATGCATTTCGTCATAGTTTTTATGTATTTATTTATTTATTTATTTATTCATTCATTCATTGATTTATTGATTTCTTTCCTTTTTTCTTTCTTTCTTTATTTATTTATCTACTGGTGTACTAAGTCCCTTGATAACTTGCTTTCCCGCAGATCCGAATGCACTAAGATTTAAGTATAAACTTTCTCAAGGAAAATTAAGTACGCCAAACCCTCTCAACATGCCTGAACTTAAGATCTTATGAATTAAAAATGAACATGTTAAACAGTATGTAAATAAAACACCACACAATTATTTTCATGAAAACAGTAAGTATAACTTACGACTCACGAAGAAATATTTAATTGCATTATGAGCTAAATGACACAATTCTGTGCGATTATCTAGGCTTGAATTTTAAATGTTTTAAACTAAAAGTGCAATTAGAAATTTCCGAGAGCATAAAACTTTTAAGAATATCCAAAGAGCTACAAAATATTGTGGCCTTTTTCCTCCCCCGCTTCGTCTGCTGGTACTCTGTCACGGGTATCAGCCACTCTGGATGTGACCTTAGCAGCCTGGATCCCGGTGGTCTGGTCGCCTAGTAGATTGCTCTATGAGTTGACTATTCTTTGCCCTGGCTAGTCATTAGAGCTGAGACCACGCTATCTACAGGGTATGCGTGAGATAGGTTGACGAAATAAAAACAACACAGTTCATCGTATCAGCTTTACTATTCAGTTCGTTTCGTGCTCGCAGTTCACCAGGAGTTGCCGCCGCGTTCAGATCGAATTACTCTAGATTTCCACTATCACGTTAAAACTATACTGAATTGCTGAAATCTATCACGATGGAAGAAATTACTAACACTGTTTTGAAAGTATACTTCGCCGCTTAATTCACTGCTGGGAGATCTTGTTCACTTAATAAGATTCTCATTACTGATTGTACTTCTCGGCGCAATCCGACGTTTGTGTCCCCGGCAGGCAAAACACGTCTACACGGTATCACGTCTCAGACTAGAAGACCGACGCTAAAACCTAATATTCCTTACCAAAAACGATATAGCCTCGCCTCCAGCTGGATTTCTCTGAAAAACTCTAGTTAGCGAGCTACAACCACGCGGACATTTCCCCGAAATACTGGTTTGGGCCAGGTTTGGACCGGCCTACTAATGACCCAGGTAGCGACCCATCCCGTGACCACAGCCTTTCGACGGAACATTTTCATCCATATAGACCAGCAACTTTATTACATAGCTCTGGGTTAAAATACTTATTCGCATTCTAGTAATTAAATTTAAATGCTGTTGCTTCGTTTCATGAACTTATCCATCTGTAATATTCATTATCTTAAATTCTTTCACCTTACTTCCTCATTATAATTTAATTATCATTTTATTCATTGTTAAAATCGTATTCAATCATACGGCTGATAAATACGGCATCAATATATTATCTGCTCAAATTATTATCTACACTATTAATAAAAGTGAAAGCATTGAAAAACGATTGAGGCAGAGAAAAATATATTGACACCTGTGATAAAGCAGGAGGAGAAGGGTTGGCATATTTAGTAATATACTTAAGCGGTATAAGGAATGGATATATTAGGGGAAAGTATCCAATGCTTAAAATGAAGACAGTACTTAGCATTATACTTTTGATTGTCTAAAACCAAGATATTGGAGAGAGGAATTTATTTTGCATCAGTGGGAAAACATACCAAATTAAATAAGAGGCAGAAGAATCTTGAATCTAAAATCATAAGAAAACATAGGAAAACAGGGAAAATTTATTGGCAAGGTAAGACTGAAATTGCTTTGGAAAACAGGGAAGATTAATAAGATCAACTAGTAAAACTAATATAAGGTATAAAGGGAAATAAACATCTAGATCCCAAGTTTTAAAATGCTCCATTATACACTCAACCTGGTTTAACTATAGTGAGGCATGAGAAAATGCAACTCCAAAAAGAGGAGTATGTAAGACTTTGTATTCATTGTATACTAATTATGTTATATATGTATGAAAACGTATATGCTAGATATTGTAATAAGAAATAGGAAATAAACTAACTACTAAATGTGAGAAAACCTCAAGCGCGCACATGTGTGCTAAGGTGTATAGTTAAAGCCTTTCAAGTCAACGGGTGTGCAGTTCGGACTCAAAGGAACCTGACACTCCCACACACTAATGACCGTCATAGATCTCCACAGTTCAGAAATGGCACACTGTCGTTGAGGACCGATAGCAACCTTGATTTTCTTCAAATGGCAGTCGCATGTTTACTCCACGTGGAGTGTCAGTTGCCAAACTTCGGACTTTCACTTGATCTGTTTCATTACGTACAGAAATTCGTTGTTTCACAATGTGGAGACCGTGGGGGGTGGGGAATGCAGTGGTGAATGCAAATGAAGTAGTAGATAACTTTCAGTCAAGTGAAAATAATCAAAGTGATGACAATAGTGTGAATAAATTGGAAAGTGTTGTGGGCCGAGTTATGTTACTGGAAAAGCCTCAAAAAACAAAGTTATAACGGGAACCCTTTCTAAGCAAATTTAAGCGACTGTTTTGAACGCATATAAATATGTGCTTAACAATACTCTTGGTAAGGGGTCGTGGAATGAACCTGATGATAAATTCTGGTTATTCCCAAAACTACAGTAAGAAATATTGTGACGAAAGGAATACCAAAGACGCTGATCAAGTGTGAAAACAAAAGGAAACGTTTCTCTAAAGTAGATAATTTCACATGCGATTTAATTCGCCGAGAAATTTATAGATGCCATGCAAAAGGGAGGGCGCCCACCCTAGACGAATTGGTTGCACAATTGCAAGAAATTTGCTTTTGTTTATGGGCACTGCACTTTGCCCGGCCTTCTAAAGCAGCTGGGTTTCCAAATACCGCACTTTGAATATATATATATATATATATATATATATATATATATATATATATCAAAACTAAGGAAGTTTCTCAGTAATGGACATAAGATAATTTTATTCTGACAAAACTTCGTACGATACCCATGACGTATCGAGAAAGGTTGCAACCTCGCAGAGCGGTCTGGGAGAAGGAGGACCGGGGTTGTAAAACGATTATAAGGGTTCGTCAAAGGAGTCGGCTGACGTGCTCACGAGTTAACTAAACAGACTATTACTATCAACGAGGTGAGAGACTGCCTGCCGGCCAGCCACCTGGATCTAATTATTGCTGCTGTCTGGTCCCCTGCGGAACAATAGCGATGGCGTGTCGCCTTCTTGCTACCGAAGATTCGTTTCAGCAGTATCCAGAAGTTTTCTTTTCTATAATGCTCCCTTTGTAGCCTATTTATAATGGAAGCTGTCTATCGTCCGACCTGTAGTCGAGTCGAGTCGAGTCGGATTTCACACTGCAGTCAAAGTTTTGTTTGTATTTTTTATCAAAAACTACAACTAAGTTTTACACTGATCTAATGACTTAGTCTTCGCTGTATATTATGACGTTTAATATTGATTACTCCTATGAGTGATTCGATTACAACAGCTTCATCACACTGGTTTGAAAACACTAAGTCCAAGGGCTTGGTTCTTTTCAGCCTTCGTACTTCGTTGCTATTTGCTAAATACGCAGTACCCCTGTGTTTTCATGCGCACGTAACCGTCTTTCGTGCTTAACGGCAGCAACTTTAAGTTCTTCCCTGAAAAATTCTATATTCAAGTCCCTGTGGATATTATCATTGCGTACATACCAAGGTGCTTTTACTATAGCCCTTAGTACATTATTCTGAAATCTCTGAATGATTTCTACATTCGTTTTCTTGGTGCAACCCCATAGATGTATGCCGCACATCCATACAGGTTTCAGCACTTGTTTATAAATCAACAATTTGTTATGTTGACTTAGTTATGAATAATGTCGCAGCAGCCAATACAGTTTTCTAAATCTTCGATCTAGTTCACTTCTTTTCCCTTTTACATGTGATTTCCAGTTAAGCTTTTCATCCAGAACCAAACCTAAATATTTTAGCTCTTTTTCATAGCGAACAGTTTGTCCATTTATTTCAATGAGACATTTTTCTGTTTTGTTGTTTTTGAAGTTTATATGGATTGACTTTATTTAATTTAATTCGTAATTTCTCTTTGTCCAAACAATAACTTTGATTTTTGAAGTTTTTCTGTTGCCTCTTCAACAGTGCCACCCACTGACATTACTGCCATGTCGTCGGAAAAAGTCGCCATCTCAGTTTCCTCATCCTGTAGGACGTCTCGTGTATAAAATAAGTATAATATCTGTCCAAGTACACTACCCTGTGGCACTCCAGAAGTGATATCTTTAAATTCTGAGTATTCACTTCCTTCTTTAACTCGGTATGTTCTATCTTTGAGATAGGATTGTGAGATTACAATGAATTCTCCAGGTGATCTCTCTTTAATTTAAGCAGAAAGCCTTTATGCCAGGTGTTAATTGACAGCAGACAGTTTTACTGTAGACAATTGATAGTTACAGGTGACTTAAATTCGCGGGACAGTGCGGAGTGCACTTCAGTTGTCACTCGTTCCTTCAGTTGCGATTCGATTTGACAGATTAGTTATGTCTTCCTCTGAGTACCTGCAACAAGAGTGTTTTAAGTTTAACGTTTTGGATTGTTATAGTTCTAAATGTCCAAGAAACTGCGTTTAGCAGCAACTAGTTTCTTTATTTGTTTCGCTGTTTATGTGCGTAAAGTAATCTTCGAAAGGTCTAAATGATTTTGATAGTTATATCTTTTTTGAAAAGCACTGAAATTTCCTTTGGAAATAGACTATGAGATACATCCTAATTTCAGTTTTTGGTGTGCGAAAAGACTAACTATATAATTTAAAAAGGCTAGACACCATAATAAGAATCTCTTGAAGTCATAAAATATCACGCTTGCTGAGATAACCTTGACCATACTTAAATTTATATTTATTTATGGAAATTGTGTGACTGTCATTTTAACTCCTAAAATATATCTAGCACTTTCCACCGGGATTGGAATTGTGAGCTCAGAAACCAGAGGCTAGCATGCAACCTCGACCACGGTAAACGATATAATTTTAACTGTACTTGATGAATGACATATTGGTCTTAGTTTTATTCAGCTGCCAGAAAAAATTGTATGTATATACATGTTAAATAGCAGAAATATTTCACTTCAAACAATATTCGTAAATGTCATGCTTTAGCATCGAGACAAGTCTAGCTGTTGATATCAGATTCTGCATATACTGGCACTATATTTATATGCAATGCTCATTTCTTTAGTTAAAATTTTATTTACGCACTGCAATATGTGCAGAGTGTAGGATAAAAGTATTTGAATAAATGCTTATCATTCTCGACAAATGCGAGTAGTAAAAATTCAAGGTGCAATAAGCTTTCATAGGACTTGTTTTGCTATATTTCCTATGGATTTTGCTATCAAGTTCTTTTCCAGCGCGTGGCCGGTAATTACATAAAGAATACAAAACTTAGACCTTGGATGCGGTCATCAAATTCATGAGCTGCACCCCAAATTTTTAAATATTGATTCCAGGGCCTTCATTGCTATCAGAGAATGGCGAACCAAAGATTTTTATTAAATACAAAACTAAAGAGAGCACGTTAAGATTTAAAATTTGAATTAATCCAATTATCTAAACTTGCTCAAGTATACCAATTATTACACGGGCCTTAAAATATTTTTATAAACACCATATAACCTTTCTATAGCTTCCAAGTTTTCCGTTAAAATAAATGAAATAAATCCAAGACACATCAGTTGCGTTTTAATTACCATGTTCGTGAATATCGCAAAAATTATTTATGTAGTTAGATTGTTACGGAGCTTTATAAAAACGCTGTATCCTTCAGAAAACGATTCATCCGACCTCCGTGGTGTGACAGTAGCGTATGCGTGTCACATTCAGGGGATTTTGAGTTCGAATCTTGGTCAGGGGAGTTATTTGGATAAGGTTTTCTCCGGATGTTTCCCTTATCGTGAAAGATGAATTTCGGACACCTCTAAGCTCTATTGACTCATTTGATCATCATTTCTCCCATTTCATTCATTATCCTGTATGCGTTACTTTGGCGGACATTAATCAAATTAATCAAAATCTATGATATAGTTTTATAATTACTTTATGTGTAATATACACGGAAGTGTAGAAATATAAGTAGACAGACGAAGATGCCTCCAGAAACTGAAGCATTGGACTCTAAGTAGGTCACAAAAGCCCTCATTGCTTTTGGCGTGAAATCTGAGAAGAACTAGTGAAGGAGAGTCGCTTAAGAACGACTACATTATAACGACACTGTGTGCTAGTAGAATGATTCCAAACTGATCAGTTCTGGCAAACATTGCCTAAACTTCACCTCCCTGGCGGTCCCTGTGACCATGAAGACTCCCGCTGCATTCTCATTGTAGGCCAGCAGAAGCCTTTCGATTGCCCAGAAACCAGCAGCCGGCCGCAATATAGCAGCCGCCGTTGCCTTGTCTTTCAGTCCTGAAACAGATGAAATGTAACGACGAGGATAGAAAATGACGGACAAAAAATTCATTTTAGAAGAGAAACTGCTCCAGAATTCACTTACCGATCAGAGGAAACCACAAAATTACCCACGGTGAGAATGCTGGCTCCGACGGTAATCGAACAAAAGAGCTCACAGATTACCGCGAAGTTATCACACTGGCACTCCAGAGGTTGGAGTTCAATGAAATTAATTATATTTGAGATTTAGAAACTCACTCGTGTAATGTTGGATAAGCCAGCTTAGTATTACCTTAAAACTAATTTATAAGTAATAATATTACACAATAACAGTAAAAGGAACAATAACATTTGCAGCATGGAAATGCTTACAATAACGCTAATGTTATGGATAATGTTGACTTACTTCGGCATCTATTGTGAAAGAAGAAGGCACCATTGAGTGCCTGGACAATTGGAACAGGTGGACGGATATCTAGGGCGGATATTTGTGTAGGCATGTCAAGCTATATATTTGGTTCGATAACCTATTTACATGCATCAAGTTTGCTATTAGTCAAATAAAGATAAAGCTGACGTTTGTGTTTATTTTAATACATTTTTGTCCTTGTAATGTTTATAATTTGAAGTCAATTTATACGCGAAGCCAACGTTCATGCTATTCACTATGGCGAATACATACTTGACCCTAAATTGTCGATGGTTATATTTCTTGATCTGCAATGTGTGTGTACTCGGAGAATAAATATTTCCGGTAATTCATCATCTATTGTTTATGCCAGGCAAGCAGTTTTTTGTTCTGCCCCCTCGAAACGGGCCATTTATCACGTTTATGAGCTTCCTAAATATATTGTTTGTTGGAATTAAACTGTTATGAAAGAGCAGCGCTGGCATTTTATACTTCAAGTTCTACGTCACTCATGTGAAGCTCGCTTTTGATTTTGTTCAAATTTTGCAGTGTGGAGTTTATAAGGACATGGAGTGAAAGAATTAAAGGGCTTAAGTGATATACCAAAAATAAAATCGGGTTGAAACTAAATTGTAGATTGTGCGAAAGATTATAACCTTCTTGCTTTCTGACAATTACGATTGGTTTCTTTGTTTGCTTTTATATTCTTTTCCTTTATGCAGTCGGCTTATTTACTTCTACATGATCTGATCAAATCTTCTAGGATTATGTGTTACCAGGTAAATTGAAGGGACTTTGATCTAACTGCGAAAACGACCTTCTGATTTGAATTATAGAGCATTAACAAACATTTCCGAAGTTGATGTTTCAGCTTCCGTTTAAAGTTTCCCATTACTTTGAACGTGACAATATTTTCATATGACTTTTGTTTTAATTTAATGTCAGTAGGTAGTTAATCTCCAACAGAAAAGTATGGCTAATGTAACATAATATGCCTGTATATACAAATATAATAATTTGTTACATAAAACTTCACTTATCTTATCAGAAATTATGGAAGTTTTCTTATTAATTGAATAGGATCGCGATTTCGTGAGAAGATCTCTCACATCAGCTAACAACTCTGTTGTTAAGGTGACGTTCATCAAGGATTACCATGTTTTCGCCAGTACTGCCAAAATCTGAAAATGAAACAAATTTAAAAACAGAATCGACTGCCGGTATTTCAAAATTCAGTACGCGATGTTCATTTTTAAAAATAAATAGCATTTCCCAAACCATCAAAAGTATCGGACCATTTAATTGTTTTAATAATTTAACTTATGGATTTATTTCATGGTTAAAGGACTAAAACTGATCTGCTATGGCCGAATTATCACTTTGTATGTACTTAATGTTACGAAAATGTTCTTTCGTTCTGGTTTCCACATTACCTTTTGTCTTTCCAATATAAACTTTATCACAATCAAAACAATTAAATTGATAAAGACCAGATTTTTTATTATTACGAATTTTATATATTTTAGAGAAATGCATTAAATTGTTAATACTGTATCTATTTTGAGGATTCAAAGTTATACAAAACTCTTTAAGAATTTTTTGAAAATATTCAGTAATATTTTTAAAATTACAATCGCATTTTATTTTTAAGTGTAGAAGTATCACTAACAGTTGTTTAATATTTGAAATTTTCAAATTTTTATATATAAAGTATTTATTAAAACCATTAATTAAAGCAGTATTAATAATATATTTATATTATTTTAAATTCCTCTTTATTCAGCCGTATATTTATTAACCTATAAATCAAACTATAAATCAGCCGTAGCAGATCATTTTTGGTCCTTTAACCATGAAATAAATCCAGAAGTTAAAGTATTAAAACAATTATATGCTCCGATAGATTTTATGGTTTGGGAAAATATATTTATTTTAACAAATAAACATCACTAATGAATTTTGAAATACCGGTAGTCGATTTTGTTTTTAAATTTGTTTTATTTTCAGATTTTGGTAGTACTGGCGAAAACATTGTATTCTTTGGAGAACGTGACCTCGACAACAGAGTTGTTAGCTGATGACGAGAGATTTTTTCACGAACTCGCGATCCTATTCAATTAATAAGAAAACTCCATTATTTCTTATAAGATAAGTGCAGTTTTATATTACAAATATTATATTTGTATATACTTGTGTACTTCACTGTTAATAGCTTCATATTCTACGTATTTATAATACGCCTGATTACACTTTAGGTGTAGATGCTACATATTAGTTGGATTTGCCAAGAACTAATTTATACATAAATCAAAGTTTAAAAGGAATTAAGGGAGAGAATTGACCAAAACGGGTTATATTTAGCTTTTCAGCTCATTTTATTTCTTGATGGCACCCACCCCTGTAAAATATGAAACGGCTTACGCTTCATAGACTGTTTAGTCGCAGTTGCTAGGTTATATGCATTCCTTTTTCTACTTATTTCATACAGTGTCTCAATTTGTACGCATGGCACTATTACAGGTATTTGCTTGCCCTGCAGTGTGTTAAACGTAGCCGGTATCCTAAGCCTTCCAGCATCCTCCCACTCATTGCGCAAGGCTAATCAGTTGTCGCGGTCTTTCTGAAGAGTTTGACATGTTTAGATATTGCATTTTGCGTTTAACAACCAATAAATTGTTAGACGGATTTGTAATAGACGGCCAATACCTTGAAATTCTTTGAACAGTTTTTCCAGCTGTATTATGGTATTGCATTGAGCAATACTGCCGTTATGATGCCAAACATTCGCTATACTTAAGCACAGAGAGCCTTTAAGTACAGATCCTTAGTAACAACAACCTCCTTCTGAAAAGACAGAGGGAAACTTATTGATTGAATCACTGGTTATCACACACCTTGCTGAGAATCAGTTCATAATCTTGTTGGTTAGAAACTAAAAGTAAACTACAGTGATATTACAGAGAGAAAACTCGGTAACATAGGAGATAGTTTAGGGAGAAGTTTTAATGATATTTCCGATAAAACTTACCCAGTAATGAGGCATTTAGCGAACTTCAGCAAAAAGTACCGCGAAAATTTTAAAATCAAAGCTACCTAACAAAACTCTGGTTCAGGAATTGCAAACAGTGAATAACATAAGTAGAGGTAATTTCTGCAAGCGGATGTTAGATAGCATTAATGATCTTCAATTGAAAGAGCCTGAAATATGAAAATAATCCTCACAATCAATAGATTCCTATTCATCAAGAAGTTACGAGTTACTTCAATGAAACTCGTAACTTATTATGGAATAGGTATATTAAGGCTATTTCATGCATAATATATTATGTGTAAATATTAATTAAAATTTGTTTAGAATCATATTATTACTGTGTCAACTGTCAAGTGTGTCAAGAGTGTCGTGAGACAATAATAACCGTCGCAGCTTTTGTCCACAGATCCAAGAAATACACGAAAAATCATAGGACACGAGGGGTGATTGACCGGAATCGATCAGGGGAATTTGCGAATGTGAGAACCAAAAAGAAACTATATTGCTTCGCAATGAACTATCATAAGCCTTTGCAAAATACTGACCACCAAATGTTAAGAAGTGTCAATGAGAAAATGTTAAACTCCTAAATACGATAAGCTAAAGCAAAAACACAAAAATGTTAAGTAGATATTGAATTTTTCACAAATGGAAGTTTAGGGAAGATTCTTACTTTTGGTGATAGAGAAGGCGCCTGCAATGAAAATAAATGCTCTATATGAGTCACATTATGGCAAAATACAGCGAATAGAATTGTTAAAAAATAATTATTTAGCACCATTTCTTCCAACTCTAAAAAAATATCTGAAGACTTGTTTCGATATAACGTTATGTGCTGGGTTCACATAATGGGATGACGTTTATCCAATACACGGCGCAGGCGTTCACTGTCTAGGAAATCGGCAGAATAAAGAGTCGCATACTTGCGATGCTTCCAACATTCAGTCTACCTAGTCCAGTCCTCAACATTCCATCTGGGCACCACCCATGTAATTGGTCAGGGCTGTGTGCCGGTAAACTCGTATATCCGCTCCTGACCAGAAGTAACACTGGGGCTGAAATACTGGGGCAGCCTCAGTAGGCTTCTGATAATGGGGCTGCTGATACGGAACCCCGTTTCTTTCAGGTCCAGAAGATAATTAATTTTTTATGTTTCCGTATGTGTGTGATCCTTGTTTGTACTTTTGTTTCATTGTAATGAATTATTTTTGTCTTCCGTAGTATTTCTTCATGGAGTTACTAAATACGGATATTTAGTGCGGTATTCCTCTGGTCTTGGGATGCTATGGTAACAGTATTCAGCGGTGAGGTCCATGTTTTCACTGTATTTTCCAAGGTTTTCATACATATTTACGCATTTCCATGCTTCATATATCGGTAGTGTAGTTTATAAATAATCTTACTAAAATTTCCAGTAGGAATTTAAAGATAATGAATATAATTAACTGCTCATGAATGTTGTTACACTAATAAATTCATTGAAATATTATGTGAAAATTAATTGGGCCATATAGGCTAATTTATTACAGAAACATGTTTACCACTTTAATGCTTCCTTAAGTAATAACTGACAGAAGATTCGAAATGACTCTATATGTCACTAATTGATTTAGTATCTAAATTACATAGTATTAATTGTGGTTTTAAAAATTACAATTTCTGCATTACTTGCAAAGTTGATTAATTTGCACAATAAATATAATTCATATTTCTAAAAAGTGTTAAATATATCTGCAAGAAACTTAAAAGATGCCTATAATTGTGGCATATCACATATTATTCACGTGATAAAGTTTTGAAGAGCATTATATAACGAATTTGAAATGTAGAAGTTTCAATTAGAGATACCCTTATGTAAATTCTCGAGCAAATACACTTTCTTGCTTACCTAAAGCGTGCCTGGAGCTTGCTACAAATTGTTGGAGATTGAGTCAATTCGACATAAAGCAAATGGAACCTAAAAATAGCATGGGGGCCTAAATGTCAGGACCTCTAGCAAGTAGGACTAAAGATTCGTTGTTGAAAAGAGGATTTCAGCTTCATTTTTTCCAATGTACCGTAAATAAAAGGTGTCGGCTTTTGTTTCCCTACGCCTGCATGGTGTTGGCACATACAGCAGATCCATGAAGCACACCTAACTTATTTACTTACTACGCTTGCCCATTCCCTACCATCGATCCCTGTGGGATTTCTAAGTTACAACGGAGAATGTTTTTCTCTCAGTCACTCCCACCCTCCCCGCGCCAATCTTCATTCTGCTTTCTTCATCAATCATTCCCTCACGCACATGTTGTGCTCCCATCTACCCTGTCTGAGGATAACCATCAACATTTCTGCATTGTGTGATATAGAAAACTCCTAACCAACGAAATGTATGTGCTTGTCACCCCAGCGCGGTGAAACATTAAAATTAACGTATTTAGGAAGTAAGTTACTTTAGAAGCCAAGGTTGTTCTATAAGAGAATCAATTTGCCTCAACCTGACTTATCGCGAAGCACCTATAAATTGCTATCTGACCTTAGTTATCAGATTTATACAATATTGCCATCTTTAATTGGATGAATAATGTGTTCATTTAGTAATCCGACAGCTTTTACTTCTATGAATGCTATATTCACAATCTTCGACAAAATTTGGAGGAAGATCGCATCTTTTAATTATAGAAAGTGCCAGTTGTTAGTTTTTATGGCTACTTAAGGGAGGAAACTATTAAAAAAGCTGAAATGTGAGCTGAATCTTTCCTGGCGGCGTATATGTTCTAGACGTTCTCCTGCTTCGAGACAGGTAAGAAGATGTGACATCGACGTTTCGGGAGCGTGCATCTCTCCCATTTTCAGGATGCTTAAAAACTTTAGGGCTGGGGGCGACCCATGTACAAAAATTATAATCGTAACGTCATAGCCAAAAAAATGTTTTCTTGCCACTCTTAAAACCGTTCCGAAACATCATGGTGTATTAAGTATTGTACTTTTTAACCTGACTGTTCGATTACTATATTGATTTAACTTAGTAACTTTGCTCTATAACTTCTGAGCCTGGCAGCTACGTATCGTCTAGCAGAAATATCTATACGTAAAGTTGGTCTTCGTGAACCTCATTTGTAGTTTGTAATCCGTAATTTGCATTATTTACTAAGTGGTTAATTTATTGCTTATATACCCAGTAAATGCAATAACCAAAGATATCTGCGGATATATAAATTGACCACAGGCAGCTGTTACTGTACCCTTAAACTTAATATTAAAAATATTAACTGCTCGTTTCTTATTTGCTGTTTTATTTCAGATCACGCCAGAACAAATCTTTCTATTAATTTGTTAGTTGAATCTCAAAGTGCTGTAAGAGAATATGAATTATGAAGTGAAATTTTGTATCTCTCCATGATGATGAATTGCAAATGAAAATACCATGTAGAATTGCAAGAACTGGCAAAGTGATTGTGCATTACACTGCAGCTATTTACTTATTAAATATAATAGTGTTCTTAAACACTCTAGGTAAATAATTCTGACCACATTTTCCTAAATACGAAAATTGGAGGAAATTTCGAATGTTACCAGATTAATTAAACGATAGTGTTATTTACGTAAATTAAGTTTCTAGGCTACATTGGGTAAAATAAAGAGACTAATAGATATACTTACTAATAAATTACACATTGTAAACAAAAAGTACAGTCATGGCATTATATAAAGCCGAACCACATTTAATAAAAGACGTAACATTTTATAAACTTATTAGTAGAGCTAGGAATTCTATGTAATATAAATATGCAGAATGTGTATATATTTATGTAATAAATAATAATAATAATAATAATAATAATAATAATAATAATAATAATAATAATAATAATAATAATAATAATAATAATAATAATAATAATAATAATAATAATAATAATAATAATAATAATAATAATAATAATAATAATAATAATAATAATAATAATAATAATAATAATAATAATAATAATAATAATAATAATAATAATAATAATAATAATAATAATAATAATAATAATAATAATAATAATAATAATAATAATAATAATAATAATAATAATAATAATAATAATAATAATAATAATAATAATAATAATAATAATAATAATAATAATAATAATAATAATAATAATAATAATAATAATAATAATAATAATAATAATAATAATAATAATAATAATAATAATAATAATAATAATAATAATAATAATAATAATAATAATAATAATAATAATAATAATAATAATAATAATAATAATAATAATAATAATAATAATAATAATAATAATAATAATAATAATAATAATAATAATAATAATAATAATAATAATAATAATAATAATAATAATAATAATAATAATAATAATAATAATAATAATAATAATAATAATAATAATAATAATAATAATAATAATAATAATAATAATAATAATAATAATAATAATAATAATAATAATAATAATAATAATAATAATAATAATAATAATAATAATAATAATAATAATAATAATAATAATAATAATAATAATAATAATAATAATAATAATAATAATAATAATAATAATAATAATAATAATAATAATAATAATAATAATAATAATAATAATAATAATAATAATAATAATAATAATAATAATAATAATAATAATAATAATAATAATAATAATAATAATAATAATAATAAAAATAATAATAATAAAATATACCATTACATGAAAGGTTTAACATACGTAATATTAATTTACTTTGTATATTTAATGATAATGAATTAATGATGTAATAAGCATTACATGACCCGAAGTTTCCTCACCTTATTAATTGTATTTTCCTGAAGTAAAGTGCTGTAATAATGAATTAATTAAAGAAGCATGTCCCCATTATATTGACGTTAAACAAATTCCATTGTTATGAAGCTTCGTAATTACTTTATAGTCACTGTTTATATTAT
The DNA here is from genome assembly GCA_030765055.1 of Mantis religiosa. NCBI lineage: Eukaryota > Metazoa > Arthropoda > Insecta > Mantodea > Mantidae > Mantis > Mantis religiosa. The sequence goes on from CM060950.1 coordinate 99,155,955, forward strand.
CTGTGCAGTGAATATTACTTTGCGGAACTCAAAGTGCTTCATTCTGAATGGAAATGACCTATGTGATGCATCTCCAGGTTTTGCATTGTCATGGAATGTCGCTGGTCAAAGAGCATATTCTTGTACATTGAAAATGATATCTCCACGTCACAGGAAGTTGCCGGAGCAAATGTGAGCAAATAAAATTTTTTAGGAGAGATATAATCTGTAAGATGCACTTCAAATATCTGTAATACTTACATTCTAACAGTCCATTTAACAGCACATAGCTTGGCTTTTACATCTCCGACAATTTTCAACGATACCTTTAATGGTCTGCCACAAGTTTATAGTTTCAAAATACTATCAGCAATGGATTCAAATTTGCTTGGACATAAGCTATTTGGAACTGTATTTAAGGATCACTGAAGGCTCTTTGGTCGTGTCTCACTGTAAATGCTGACTCCTATGGAAACAAATCCAGCACAGGCTTCACATCTTTAAAATATTCACAATAAAACAGGCAGCTTCGATCCACATACCCCATCTAGTCAGGACAGGTTAAGGGGGCAGTTTTACATTTGGTAATTGTTCTTTGTAGTGCAGTACACGTTGTGGGGCTTTAACAAATACATTTTTGGTGCTTGAAGTGATACTGTTCACTTGTGGATATTTACTTCGCACTTCTTCGGCAATACGTTGCTGTCTATGTCCGAGACATGTGAAATGGATCATATTTTGACTTAACACACGTAATGCAGTCCCTCCCTTTAGTATGTATGCTGCAGCCTCAGAATAAAGAATAAGAACTTTATCTTCCTTAGCGCCTTCAAGCCACAATACTCCAAGTCCATCATTCACAAAACGGGCCACTGTTGCGTGATTTCTGTGTTCTAACACTTTCGAAGAAATCAGAAAATGTGTAGTGGATTCTTTTCTATCCGGCTTACCAATAACAAGATTGGCAATATAGCGTCCTTTCTTATCCGTAGTTTCTTCGACAGCGATCCACATATAATTGCTACCTATACGATGTCATTTACCAGTGCATTCTCGTAGCACAAATGCCGGTAGCTTTTTCGGAGCGTAGAATCATCAGATATCTGCCTCCCAGAATACTTTGCTAAAAATGCTCCATCAGTAGTGAATGAATCATCTATTGTAACCCATTACTTCAACTCTGGATAATTTTGATACTACAGGAGCATCACAGTAAAATTCAATAAAACACTGTGGTTGCCAAAGGATGCTTAAACGTACGAATTCAAAAGTAACTTCGTTTGTTCACCTTACACCGAAAATTGAGCGTGTTGTTCATTGCCAAGGAACAGACAAGCAAACAACAAATGAAACGGTAATATACTGTTCACGTAGGTATGCTTTATTGCTGCCTAAAGGCTTGTCCCTCTCTGAGACTCAGACGCAGAAAGCTCACTTAAAGTGGACGAAAAAATTACGCAAGAGCTTTTTTTTCTCTTTCTCTCTCTCTCTTTCTTTTGTACTACACAAAGATGCATTGGATTGAAATAATTGGGAGTTTACTGTATTTCAATTCCATAATTTTTTTTAAAAAAAAGCAGTAAGTGGCAGGACATGTAATTTTACAAATTTTACATAAATTTTACATAAAAAGTTACAAATATGTAAAAACATGTCGTGATGCTAAAACATGTAAAATATGTAATAACAACATATCATATGATAGCCAAAATTCTAATTCATGGACAGTTATCAATTTTAGTTGCGTAAAAACAAAGCAGAAGAATATGTATTTACGTAAAACTCCTGGCTCTACTTATTATATGTAGGTAATTTCAACTACCCACGTCTTATAAAAGCATTTTGAAAACATGTTTTTCCTTAGAAGCATCTCTTATTTTAACGTCCACAATTATTATAAAATTGGTTGCATAGCTCCGTGAATAATATATTACCGTTTTATTTGTTGTCCGCTTGTCTGTTTTTGGAAATGAACAACATGCTCAGTTTTCGGTGTAAGGTGAACAAACGAAGTTATTTTTGAATTCGTACGCTTAAGCATCCTTTGTCAACCACAGTTTTTAATTTAATTTCACTGTGATGCCCCTGTAGCATCAAAATTATCCAAGTTTAAGTCATGGGTTACAATAGATGATTCATTCACTACTGATGGAGATACTATTTTCTGCCAGACTTATAATAAGATAAAATGTTCAACGGAATCGCATTCGACCACAGCATACTAGGAATAAAGCACTGCAAACATCTAAAAAGCAAATTCTTCTATCTCAAAATGCAACGGTCCTCAGATGCAGGGAATGAATTCCTCTACAACATGTGTACTGTTATGGTTGCTGCAAATATTCCATGATACAAACTCCAGGTACCTAAATATCACGCATTTTTAGCGAAGTATTCTGGGAGGCAGATATCTAACGATTCTAGAATCCTCATGTTCAAACACTGGTGGCGCAATTTCATTTAAGATATAGTTTGGCCATTGCATTGGACCAGCACTCCTATCCACATATACATTATTACTTCTGGGTTCATCACTGGAGGTACTTGGACCCATATTAAGCATCGAAATGTCGGCTGAGACACTGTGTCTCGTTTCGTTTCGTGCAGAAGTTTCACTTATCTGACTAGCATTAGAATTAGATACAGTTACACACAACCTCAAATTTTCTAATGTGTCCTTCATTCCATTAATTTCTGTAGCTACCTCTTTCATTTGTTCATTTATTTCATCTACACCCCTATCTTGCCTTCTAATTTCCCTTTCTGCATGTTCTACTCTACTTCTATTTTCCTCTGATTCTTTATTAGCCATTTCTCTAATTTGGTGTAATTCTTTGCTCACTATCTCTCTAACCTGCTGAATTTCTTTGCTAGCTACTTCCCTCTCTATTTCAAATTGCTTTGCTGCTTCCTCTCGTAATTTCTTGTGTTCTCTGTCTGACTTCTCACTTACTTGTCGACCAATTTCAATTCTTAAACTTTCTGTTTCCCCCGTACTTCAGTTCTATCTTGATTGATTTCCCCTCTAACCTCTGCTTGAAATGTTTCTAATGTTTTCTGTTGACTTTCAAGCTTCATAACAAAATCTTTCTGTCCTGCCTCCAATTTTTGACTAGTACATTCTAATTTCTGACTTAATTCTAGGTTATTACTTACTAATTTCTCCATTATCCCTTTCGTCATGGCTACCATACTCATATTCGCATCTGAGTCATTTACATTGACTCCCTGGCTATTACTAGTTGTTTCAATGGCTACACTAACCTGTACAATTTGATTGTTTACTACTACATTGTGTATCCTTTTCTACGTTATTTTGTACACTCTGAGCATTACTAATTTCCATTGTCTTTTCTAATATACTCTGTATATTCTGAACACTTTCTCCTATTTCTGCTACTTTCTCTTTAACAGTTTGTATAGTAACCTCCTGCACATCCATGGTTTGTAAATTTGATCGACCTTTCACCTCTCCGTTTGTTAAAATAGTCTCCATCAGTTCATTGCAACAATGACAAAAATACTAAAATTTTACACTGAGTACCTTTGGTTTTCTGCTGGAGCTTCCGAAGATCCTGACGCTGGTTGCTTTTCCGCCTCTCGATAGTCCCACGCTGGGCCGCTAAGTTTTTCATCGTGTTTGTCGCCTATTGATGAGATCTCAGCAGCTTGGATCACGATGGTCTGGTCGTCTAGCAGATTAGCTCTATAAGCGGTTTATTCCTTTGCCCTGGCTAGTCAGTATATCAACCCATAATAATCATTATATTAAATAACTTCACATTTCTTCCTCATTATAATTTAATTACCAATTTACTCATTATTAAAATCGTATTCAATCATACGGCTAATAAATACAACATCAGAACCCTAAGTTCGAAGCTTTGCAATTTACCTCTAGGTAAGAGTATACAATATATTAATTATGTTATATATAAATAATATATTATATTATATTGTGTTGTGTTGTGTTATATTATATTATATTACATTATATTATATTATATTATATTATATTTATTATATTATATTATATTATATTACATTATATTATATTATATTATATTATATTATATTATATCATATCATATCATATCATATATCATATCATATCATATCATATCATATCATATCATATCATATCATATCATATCATATCATATCATATTATATTACATTACATTACATTACATTATATAAATTATGTTATATTATATTATGTTATAATATATTATATTGTATTATATTATATTATATTATACTATATTATATTATATTATATTACATTACATTATATAAATTATGTTAAATTATATTTTGTTATATTATATTATATTGTATTATATTGTACTATAATATCATATTATATATTTATAATCTATATTATATCATTGGCTCCAACAATTGCTGAAGAAACAATTATTAATTGAATATATAAATTCGATACCAGGTGAAAAAAGTGTACAAATTGGTAGATATTTGCAAACTCAGTACACCATATTTGGGTAAAATTCTCATTTATGCTCTTGGGGAGCTTTTAAATTTAAATAATTGTGATATATTATCTTAATGTTTTGTTTTATTTCACATCATGTCTTCATTTTAATTTGAACAGTCAGTGCCAGTGTTATATTTACGATGTCGATAAAACAGTAAATTTAAATGTGGCTTATTGATAATTCACTGATTGTATAAGTACATTAGTAAATATCACTGGACAAGATGGATCCGTGGTAAATTATGAGACTGGTATTTTGAAGATCTTAGGTTCAATTCCACTCGACCGCCCAATTGGGCCATGGGCTTTCGTCGGTTTTCCTGTAGGTAAATACTGGTGGTGTGTGATTTACCATCATTTTGTTTCCATTATGTACCATTCATTCCACTTTTTCAGGACTGTGTGTAAGTTTTGTGGTGTATGGCAGTGCCGGTTAGATGACACTTTTGCTTCCTTAAAGAAGAGAATATACCCCGTGAGCACTAGAGGGCTATTTGTTTGAAAACTTCTTTATCGCCCTCTGTAGACAGCTTCAGCAGTGTGATAGGTTGTCCAGCCTGACACTTTATAGACTCCCGTGCGTCCCTGTGTCTGTCTGCCTGCGGCCTGTAATACCCTGTTGTCCCTTCACTTCATGTGTTTCTCCCATGAGGTCGTAACTGCAATAGATTCGTTACAGATTACACAGCGTGAGGTGTCCCCCTTAGATGCATACCCTGTATTTTGCAGTACTCATTAATCAAAGCATTCTTTCTTTGTTGCAGGTAAGTGTGAAACATATTGCTGAAGCGGGCAGCGGTAAGTACCATTGTTATTAAAACAATTACTTCTGCTGTCGTTAACTACTGAATGTAATGTTATTACTCGAGTGTAATTTGCTACACAACAGTAAAATAACGTAAAATAAACGGTAACAGCTGATAGCATGTTAATGATGGCCCATGTCATAGACGTTGTACACGTAAGCTGAATATGTATACCGTAATGGGAGCATACCTTTCCAGTGTAGTTTATTGACCAGCCGATACCAAACACCTCGCCTGGCTGGTGACTGGGGCTAATGTATTGGCGCATTAGAGCAGAACATTATACTCGTGATGGAACATTGTGGAACATCCATCGAAGATCGCAGAATAGGGTGGGGTAGCATCTTTGCAACATTGACATTCTTAACTGTTAACCATTCTCAGGTCATCTTCCGGTACTATATTTGAATCAGATATTATGTCAGCTTTGATAAAACGAATTCTATTCGCCTAAGTAGTCTTTTATGTTCGCTACGAGAAACGATATAGAAAAACGCATATAGAATTTGACTTTCTCAAATTTGTGCATTTAGTCCCACAGTTTCAGGATTAATCTCGAATACGTGTTGAAATTTGTTTTCTTTTCCTTTTTGTCTGACAGGGTGAAGTGAATAAATGAGTACCTCGGCCGTAAAACCTGTAAGTGACAAAACTAGAAATGACAGAAATTGAAATTTAAAGTTTACGAAAGTATATTATAAATTCATAATAATTACAGAGTAAAAATTATCTCATACCACAATAAACATGAGCAGATACAATCTCTGAGATGGTATTGTGTTACATTTTTCGTAGGAGGTAAAGCAACTTTATCATCGTGAGACGTAGTTAATTTGCTACTTAACTACATTTACTTAAAAGCAATATTTTCTTTTTATTCACATAACATCGTGATATTATGACATTAACAAAAAAATGTGGTGGGGCAGAAAAACCATCAAATTTTATCGCAGAGGTCGTAGGTTTAGTATCGTTATGTTGCTGCTTGTAATTTTATTCACTGCCACTTGACGTTTCATCATGTACACTGGTGGAAAACTTCAGGTTGTAATAATACTGATGATGAACAGGTGGAGTTCACTGAAGGCATGACATAACATCCTTAAGCAGCATGGCTTCGATAGGAATTATATTGTAAAATTCTGATATAAAGTCCTTTGTAAGAAATGTTTCACTGGAAGGACGACCTCTCTTCTTTGGAGATACCCTTGATGGTTCACCAAAATAAGAAGTATATGCAGATAGGGTCATTAGGACATTCAAATCTATACTGATTTTACAGCAGTTCTTACAATAAATGGAAGGTTTTGTGTCGTTACATGGTAAATGCTATGAAGCATTAAAAATGTGGTGATGCAAGTAAAAGCTGTTAAGTGAATTTAGTTAACATGTTCTTCCTGAAGGTGTAATTATTTGTGAGCTTTTTATACTTCTCCTAATTCACTCTTACTTCCTTCTGTGGAATCCTGCTGCGGACATTATCAGGATCCTTATCAGTACCATTTCCTTCTATTTCATACAGTAATAACTGCTGGTTGTCATTGTATCCCTCATTTGATGAAGAGCTTCCATCAATGAGCTCACTACCTTCCGCCATTTGGCTTACACAAAACATATTTTACTTGAACGGAACTCCACATACCAGAAAATAAAGACATAATTTCACAACCATCTGTGGAGGTCTTTCATACGTGGAGGATGCAATTAGGCGCCGGGCTTATACGCAAGTTTACCATCACACAGAAGCACCCTTGTTAGATTATTGGGAGATTATGACCCCACTAGACGCCGATCTAGACTGCACCGGGTCCCCCGTATTGCATGCGGGCACCCTAGATAACCCAGGAGCTAATCCTATCAGCAGCTAAAGCTGAGCTCCTCATAATTCTTCTAAGCTGTTTGGCATATAAATTTTTCCCCAACTAAAAATTAAACAAAAATAAAGATTTGGGTGCAAAGTACTGCATCCTCCCCTTCAACCCGAAGGTACCTCTGTAACCTGTAAATTAACTACCAACCAAAAACCTACACCACCTTCATCCTACAAACTTCAATTCTAAATCTTACCTGCGGTAAAACCCTTAACGGTTGGGCACGCAGCAAAAACCTTCTGGCTCTATACAGCCAGCCAGTACGAGCGAGCGAGCGAGCGAGCGAGCGAGCCAGCTATCTGTAGAGTGTCTCGTAAATTCAACAGTACATCTAACTCTCCATTTGAGATAAAATTTCTAAGATGTTGAAGTCATATTACTTTAATCTGGTACCCCCTGTTCTTACAAACGTTTATTTCTCTATCTCCTTCAGGATAGTAGATATAAATATTTGCAGATATTGTTTTATTGTTAACTTTCCTGTGAGCTATGGAAATACAGAAACCTCTAAGGGAGATTCCTTTTGCATGACGAAATAACAAATAAATAGGTAAACAAATAGATAACTTATTCCTGTTTGAGACAAGTATAGCCCCGCTGCTCGAACAGTTATCAAGATTGTAACGGTTACATAATTTTTGTTAAGAGAAACCTCTCAGATAACACACTGATTATTCTTTTAAGAGTGAAAGGGGAACTGCCGCGCTTCCCGGCCCTGTGCTAAGTATCAATGAACGCATCACTTCAGCCAATGGAATTCGCAGGAATCACAAGTGACAGATGGAACTCCAGGTGGCGTAATCAGTGCGTTATCTGAGAGGTATCTATTACTAAAGATAAATCCATGGTAACCGCTCAGGCAGCGCGACTACATGTGTAAATGTTTGAAATTTCAAATTAACAGCAAGGATTATCTCGAGAATGATTTACCTCGATGTATGTTGTCAAGATCCTTTTATTTTTATTTATTTGTTTTATTTTTGTTAAATACGTTTGGATCCCGTCCATCTCTTATGGTTTAGCAATTTCCAAAAGTAACTCGGAATGAAGAGAGCTTCAGTATCTGTTATAAGAGAAGACAAGATGTAAATTTCATTATCTTATCTTATCTTAAATGCATGACATTTTAATAAAAATCGGTTGAGCAATTTGTTTAGATAGTAGTACTTTTTAAACAAAATATTCCATGTAAATGATAGTTTGCGATAGCGATTAATTCTTCGAAGGTTTTCACATCTGATTCTCGAAAGTTGCCTAACTTTAATGTCAAGTTTGATTTTTAAATCATTTCATTTTTGACGTACGCTGTTTAAAGTCTGACAGGTAGACGCACGTATGTAGATCTATTTCTTAAAGCACACTTTTAGGATTCAGAATGCATCAGTATATATTTCCTGTGAAATCTTCACGTACACTTTAGAGTGAAATACAACTGTTTCTCTGCCTATTCTACGTGGCAAAGCAAGTAAAGTTATTTTACTAGTACTTTTTAGGTAAGTACTAAATATAAGTGATACAGTGATTAAGAATGAATATTTAAGGGAAAAGTAAACCGGAAAACGTCGTTTATTCAACACGCCCATATTGTTGCAGTTTCTGCTAAAATTGCAGCTCAAATGCATATTCGGGAACAAAAGCCTATAAGAAAAGAGGGAGCAATGGCACAGACAAGTTAAATTACTACTTGGGTTTGAAAATGTAAATGATGATCATATAAATTCTTTTCATCCACGATGTGATGAGCTTATAGGAAGGAATGCAATATTACTACGCTATTTAATGGGCATTTGCTATCAACATTTGCGGGTTGATTGGGCTAGTGTGTAGGAAACATCATAGAAAGTTTGAAAAAAGGGCTACGCAGGAATTAAACAGATAAACGTTATTCTCAACTCCTAAGGGGAAATATTGTGATGCAGCGACTATGCACAAAATTATCGGGAGCTCGTTGTCGGGCAGTTGAAACCGAAAACAAGGTAAACCGCATGTTCAGCCAACGTAAATACAACCGTCTGAACTTCTCAAAAATCTCGAACTTTCTGGAATATTTCAGTGGCTATATGTACAAGTGAGCGAAGTGGACCCACATGAAACAGTGTGTCGCAGGAGTGAAGAGGTCTGAGAAAGAAGTACTGGGGGGGGGGGGGGGGTAAATAAGCGAGTTGGCGAATACGTAGCGTAACAATACAGTTTTTCCTCCTCCGCCTCCTCCTCTTCATCTTCTTCTTCTTCCTCTTCTTCTTCAACTTCCCTAGTTATAGCACTATCGTAGTT
>CM060950.1:99170382-99237591 GCA_030765055.1 Mantis religiosa
TTGAGAAGACCAGTAACACGAGTAGCTCTAAGTTCTAGTCATATGTTTGAGAATTGTTTCAGCGATTTGCCTCATTCACCGTTCAGTATGCCATTTCCGATTAAAGTACCTTAAATTCCAAAACATAATAAAATAACTGAGAAAAATAAATAAGCAATCGAAAGAGACCGACAATCGGAGAAAGGACCCATACTTGCATGGACGTATACAGAGGTGATGGCCTCAATTGAAAGAGTCCTTAAAATATTGTCATAGCGGCTGATGACCGGCTGCTTGGGAATAGGGCTAAAGACACGACCGTCTACCGGTACCAATGATCGGTCCCACCGTCAAACAATGGCCGCTAAATAGAATAGCCATTCCACTCCGTATTGCTGCCTCTGGAGGATTTCCTTTGACTGTATCTGGAAGGTTACCCTTCAAAATGACTGTCCATGTCTGAAACCTAGATATGGAACATCAGTTCCGCAACCGGCCACTTTGAACGTACGATAGGTTCAAGAAGAAGATCCCCAGAATGATGTCTTTTCTGAGCGTGTTCGTCGTAAACTATGTCTACTCTTTCAAGCATCCCCGCAGGACGCATAACGATTCCCCCTAATTCATCCTAGCGTAATCCAGTGTCCCAAAGTCAATAACGTGGCAGGATCTAATAGGTTGACTCCCCTCATGTTCCACCAGCTTCCATTCTACGACATGCTATTTCTGACAAGTGGCTTTTAACATGTGCCTCACCCTGTGGTACTTTCCTTGAGAGCGGAAAGCGGCCCAGGTGAAGCCCTAAAATAGATCCGGTGCATTTTCTACGTACTACAGGTCCATCCGTCTTTATTCGTTTATGATGGTCCTAGATTCCTTGTTCACAATTCTGGACGACATTCAAAACATCCAAAACCATCACTTCGATTTTTCTTCCCGAGCAGTTGCTGCTTAAGTGGAGGCTGCTATCTGGGTTTTAAGGAGGCCGCGTTTACTGCCGCAGATTTTGGATGTTTAAATGGTATTGTCAATGACGTGGAATTTGGATCTCCTACACAAATTTATTCAACTGTTACTGCCAACAGAGTTAGCTTATTACAGAACTTGTTTTTGAAACGGCAGTCTTGAAGTTACAATCGGGAAAAATATCCACACCCATGTCCGTCAAAGGTAGGGTCCTCAAAGGCTCTGCGTTATTTCTTCACATTTTTCAACTCCTTTTGATGGACTTCACAACCCAGCCGCATGACAACGCTATTCTGTAGGATGACAACATGCTTCTCTTCTGCACAGCTTTATTCTCATAGCTTTCCATCTTACCCCAAAGATATCTCCGTTTCATCCAAAAGTTAGTGCCGACTTTTGTGCATGTTTGATAATGTAGATAGGAGCCTTGACACTATAGTACCTAAGCGACATAATCCTACTGACTGTGCTACATTGCAGTTTAGAAACCGTAGTTTTGGATTGGGAAATTCAATTGTTTAACTTTCCTGGAGCAATCAGAGACCTCTACGCAAGAGATAAGCGAACTTGCTTCAATGCACGACATGTGAAGGTCTGAGATGCCTAGTAGCCTTAAGATACCTCTTTACTAGTCATTTATAGTCCTCCACATGTTATATGTCCACGGGAATTGGCATATGTACCCTGAAAGCTGTCTGCTATGAGGACAATCGTCTCAGAATAGAAGCCTTGGGACTATATTTCCTATCAGCCTTTTCTTCCATGTGTGACTACTCCACGAAGCTGCATTTTGTTTTCTAATCGTGGAGGATGGTATTAGGTACCGCGCAAAATTCTACGCTTATTTCACCGCAAACCGAAACACTCTGTTTAAGTCTATAGAGAATTATCATCCCTTAAGATGCCGATTCAGCCTAAATCAGGTTACCCTCAGAGCTTGTCGGTACCTGTGATAACAGTGGAAGAACTCCTGACATCAGCTAAAGCTTAGCTACGTATTTCATCATCGAAGAGCTTCTAAATCACAGTACCCATCATTCACAAGAAAGTTTCTCAAATCTCACTTATTAGGATGCAATGGATCCTGCATCCTGAATTGTAGGCACAGAAGAGCAACCAGCTTCCTCTATATTTAGTCATCCTTCTAAAAGTAGGAAAAACGCATCATAAAATTACAAAATCCCAACAGAAATCCTATCTGCGGATAAAAGCTAGACTCGCGGCAAATTGTACTGAACCTCAGTTGGCCAGCAACCATGGGTAGAAAGACTCAGTCGAAATGAGTGCACTCTCCATTGCGACAGGCGTGGAGTTGAGAAGTGCAGCTCAGTGTGAATTGTATTGTCCAGATTTGCGCAACAGTGATTTGAGTGTAAACTAAGCGCTACATTAACCACTATGGACCAATCATGTTTATCCTCTGCAGGCCTAGCAGCGACTTAGGGTAACTTTAACACTTCACTAACTTCTAACGGGAAAGAAAAAAAAGCTTTAACATCCCATTGTGCAGTCATTTTGTTACAACGTACTTAAGAACATAAAGTATGGGTTTCAGAGGAGCTCTGTTTGGGCATTCAAATGCACAAAATTAAAAGGTAACTTCATCTTGCATTTCTCAGGGTGCAAATTAGCTGAGGACTGCGTCTGTGAATTACGAAAAACTATCGATATCAACGAAAAATTATAAAGAAATTGAACTTTTGAAACATACCATATAAGAACAATTTCATGGTAACAAAAAACTGCAAAGGAAAATTCTATGAATGTTACAATAATTGTATATAAATTAGTGCTTAGTGTCTTAAATATTTTTAGCATATTGTTGTTTAACTAATTAGCGAACACACCCCTAAACTAAAGTTGGAGAAGCAGACACCAACTGATTTCAATGTGTATTGCTGCTTCCAACGTAACTCTTCTCCAACATAGAACAATTGGCTACAGTTTCTAACGTCAGTTTTTTAATGGATGAAAACAACCTTATATTAACTAGTTGATACCCTCAGTTTACTAATAAAAGATGCATTGACAGTAAGGCAAAGAAGAGACACACAAAAAAGGGTGTATTTTATTTTCCCCTTCATAAAATAGACAAGTCTTGCATTCTAGCGGTCTTCGTTTCAGTTCCCTTTGGCCGCTGCCTTTGATCTTGAAGTTTTCGTAAATTTATCTGGTGGATAGTCAAACCACCATAATTTTCTTTTCCATATTTTCCGTTGAACTCTATTCCTTTATCATCTTTCACACATACTTTTGTCGTATGTGTATGTTCCGGAAATCTGGAGCGGATGATTGCTCAAATGAAAGAGTATTTCTCGTGGGCAAAAGGCGGCTGCTGGTTTGAAGGATTGTTCATCGTTCTGAAAGACAGCTCCAGTAGTGTAAAGGATATTCTAGCTAGCAGTCTTAAGGACTTCATGCCTTCATGAAATTTGTTTGAATGTTGTCCGTAACCTCCTGTGCTTCCATCACACCGTGCATTTCCCCAGGGGAGTGATGGCTCCAATGGGCTTTTAGTGGCCGTACGTGAGGTTTTGCCTCTCTCTGTAATAAATAAACAATCAATGTTAAATAAAATCAAAATATTAAAGGGAATATATGTACTTGAATTAGAATTAAGGATTAAAAGAAGCATAACTAACTAACGAAGATAAATAAAATAATAGTATTATAAAATTAATACTGTACTGATAAATATTGTTACATTAAACTAGTTTATAAATATGGAGAGGTACTATAAATAAAACCAAAATGACTAAACACTAGTATTAAATTGATATTGGAGACAATTAAAGACGATCACTAATTAATGATTTGTCACAGAAATATAACATAAAGGCGAAATATTAAGTAGAAAAACGTATTAAATACCTTTAGTGATAGAGGCAGAATATGCTGAAGTACATGTTCTTACTACGTAACAGTGAATATATTGTAATGTCGATATAGATTCTAGAGGTAAAGTAGCTTTTTACCAGTTAATTTGGTTGCTGCAACAGCAATTTATACATAATTTAGAGCATATATACAGAGTGTTAATGAAGTACACCGAAATAATTTCAGCGATTGTAGACGTGACTAGTATAAGCAAGTTGAGATAGGCAAAGCATGGTCTGCGACTAAACATAACGCAGTTAATTGTATTAAACTTAATTGGCATCAGATGCTGATAAGTTGGTATATTAACATAGTAAATAAAATTACTGAATTAGAATGTCTTTAATACTGCTTCCCGAGAACAGAAATGTCAAGTTTTAGTAGCTCATTATTGGCGTGCTTAAGAATTAATGCCTCAAAGATTCCTCGAATCTCGAACTAATCACCCGCCAGAGCGACATTGAACAGCGATTAACTGCCTTCTTGCATAAAGTAGCCTGCTCTATGATTGTATTTGGAAGTGTGCTAGTGGCCCAATCTGTAGCGCCACAATGTGGTGTTCGAAAGGTCATTGGTTCGGTTCCTGTCTTATAGCTTTTTCCTTCGTCTTTTAATACGTAAATTCTAATAGGAAGAAATCGTATGATTCATAACTAACTGCCCGAATAATAGCAGAATGTGCAATTATTCGAAATCCACAAAAGGAATTTTGGACAGAGTACAACGTTCATTCACCCTTTAAACCAACTCCATTTAGACGTACAGCATATGAAAATATTAAGCAGTATTCAAACTTTGTTAGAAATAATTTAATTAATTGCACTACAAGGTGAAATTAAAATGTAAAATGCATATATTTATTCAAGAATTAAAAGCATAGACAAAATATTAAACCAAACGGAAAATCAAAACAAAAATAAACAAATAGAACAACAAAAAATAGGTAAAGGAGACTTAAATGCGTTGCTTTTTCACTTGAAAGCTAATGTCATAGCCATTGCGCCAGAATGAGCGCTGCCGCACTTCTGTTCATTTTCGTGTCTTGTGCGCTCAAGTAATATCATCATTAGCAGTGACGTACTGGTTCTTTGGAAACTTACAGCCGCAAATTTCATATTATAACCAATAGGTCATACATATTCTATATCAAATTATTTGTTTAAGGTATCTTCACTTACTCGGAAAATATTTCGGTGTAGTACATTAACAGTTCATTAAAACTCACAAACACACACACACACACACACACACACACACACACACACACACACACACACACACACACACTCACATCCACAATAGCAGTGAAGCTGGTCTGAGTATTAACTACAATGGCTTTACCTTTTGGTGTTTACAAACCCAGGTCCTTTCTTTCGCACGCATTACAACGGATTTGAAGCATTAAGCCAATCATGAATCCGCACACTGATAGGAAAAAGATAGTCCAGTTATCTAGGGTAAACCTCTATTTCAAAGGTGCTTATTATTGTCTACAGTTACCTTGATATTCTTCAGAAAGTAACATCTTATCAGCCAATTCGCTATTTCTTAATCTGATCTCTTCTATAATCACACAATGGAAAGTTGATCGCAACAGTTGGGCATGAGTCAAATGGTTACCAAACATCTGCACACATCCACTAGGAAGCTAACTTGTTGCAGCTAATATCGTTAATCCAATTAGGCACGTGAAAACAATTTTTTTCAAAACAACGACTTTTTAAACTGCTTAGGGTACTCTTTCTGTAGTATAATCTTCTGTTCTGTTTGAATTTCCATACACTAATCATCTTCTTCCACTACAAAGCTTGTTCCGATGCAAGATGATAAAAGCCGACCTTGAGGTTTATATTTCAACTCTTTATTTTTCTAATTATATTTTAATTCACTACTTCAATATGCTGATCCAATGCAATTTCATGTAAGCAATTCCTTCTAATAATTTATAGATGTTTAATTACTTCGATATTTGAACGTTAGGAAGTCATTTTTAATGTGTGTCCTAGCATACGGTTAAGAAACTGCATTTCTGATGTTCCTGTTCTTCATTTAAGTGATAAGTTAACCCAAGTTTTGTTGCCATATATACCAACAAAGGTACACCTAATAGAATATAATTTTTGTTTCCGTTGTATTTTATTTCTCAAACTTACGCGTGTAGTTGCATATAAGTGTCCAAATATTTATTATTAATATTACATTGGTTACCTTTAAATTTTTTAATTTTAAAAAGAGAATATATTTTAATTTGATTTTAAGGAGTATATTTATTAATTCGATTTAGAAAAGTCTTTCCTAATTGACTTATAAGAATTTTATTAGTAATTTCTGTTTTAACATTTTTATTTCCCTCGTTTATACATAGGAAATACATCTTAAATATTTACAGAAGTTGACCTGTTTTATTGCTTTATGAGTTATTCGTGAAGATTTTGTAAAGTATTAATACAAACAGGCTAATGTTAAGTTTGCAGTGCAATAACTACAGGGTTTTTGCTGAGTATTAATTTTTCGCCCACATGGAAATCAATAGAAAACGAAGCAATCATATTAATGAAAAAAGAGATGAATTAATACCAAAATGATTGATTTCACAGTCATAAATTGAAAATGTAATTACTTGAAGTTTAATTAAGCTGAGCAATCACTACTTTATTATTAGAGCAAACAATGCAAAGCTGAGTTTAGGAGAGGAATGCTGGTATAACAAACTTCCTAGGCCTTGTTGCCAGATCAATGGCTCATATGGCGAAATATTAAAATTATACTAAGATTAACTATATATATATATATATATAAACTGCTGACAAAATAATAAAATCAGTACTGGCGAAGTTCCTGATGAAGGTATTTCTTTAAGCGCAGAAATAGCCGTAAGAGACAAGTAACTATAGGCACAATACACAATAGGCACAACTTATACATTCGATAGTTCATGAAGCAAATTTTTGCACACAATTCATAAGCCTTTATTCGAGTAAGCCTCATTTCCTCAGCTGGTTGATCCGTAATAAGTTTGCATTAGTTTACAGTACACTGTGTGCATCTAGCAACTCTTATGTACTTAGGTGATCAGGTTCATAGTGCATTCCCTCCTCTTGGGATGAAAGCAGAAGACTGGAAACGAAATACAAGATATAATGGTAGTTTTGCCTAAAAAGAGCTATTCTAGAGTACAACAGCTACAAACATTGGTGTAGGTTAATTTACAGAGCTGTTAACATTGTAGCGGTTCAAGAAAACTGGTACCAATGCAAGAGTTTATCGATATGAAAGAACCCAAGTAACATCATGCGGAAAACAACAGTTGATATGTGTAAAGATTAAACGTCAACGGACTCGAGCTAAACCTGAAATCGTAATTAAGTAAATAATATGGGAGGACCCCATCTCAGTCTACACATTGCACGTCCGTCTTTGTGAAGAAGATATGTAAAGGTGCATAGCCTTAGAAAAAGGCTCTTTATTACTAAGCAATCAAGATAGGTGAATAGGTTGCAACTGGCACAGAGAAATAAAAGCTGGAGCGCGCAGTAATGGTTTTAGGTGATATTCACGGAAGAATGTCATTTTGAAATATCAAAGCCATTGCTCAATTTCTGTTCGTCGACTTTGTGTAGACGGTAGGATGAGTTAGTTTGTCGCGATGAAGCATTGTGATGCATCGGCCATGTTGTGGGTAAGCTATATAACTATAATTAATGAAACAATAAAGAAGGATTTATATCACAGGATACTGCTCAAAAATGCAGTTACATCTGGCAAGAGCATATTGGACGTGGGTATGTTCTGCAGCAAGACAATGAGTCCAAACATTGTCTAAATTGGATAGGTAGAGTCAGACTGAAAAGTTCAATGACGTAGCCTGAATTTGAAGCATGGATCTCCCGGTCTCCGTCCGGTTGCTCTTAACCATTGAGCTAACATGGTAAACGTGATATAAAACTCTCCAACACACTCTTAGTTTTTCGCATAAACGACTAGGGGTTCTCATATACAATGAAATACGCACAGTTTGTGGCGGCTTATTATGTTGCAAGTACTTAAGTCCCACGCTTCATATTTAAACCAATTTCATTTTAATTTCCATAGTCTAAATTGAGAGTATGCCAATAGAAAAAGGAAATGAGAGAATTGAAAAAAATGACTTGGCCACATCACTCGCATGATGTAACTGTCACTGAACTTCTATGGAATAAACTCGATAAAAGGGTAATAAAACAGAGATCGTCTACTGTTAATAATCTACGGAATAATTTACGGAAGTGAGGTGCTGAAGTGCATTAAAAATAACACATTAAAAATCTTAAATCCAGAATGCCAAGAATATGTGCAGTTTTTTGGAGAACAAAGGATGGATATCTTGAAGAGACTAAGATCTAAACCATATCTAATTTTACTTTATGTTGGAGAAAATGTTTATTTTGTTGTTCTCTTCAATTCACACATGTTATTGTGTGATCGAAACAACTTAATGGTAGTGTACGTTTAGCTTAGCATATATATATATATATATATATATATATATATATATATGCGACTGTTTAGTGAAAATTTATAGGGACATTTTATAACAATAGATCTAAAATAGATAAGCATTCAATGCTTCAATGAAGCGAGGGGTAGATTAGGTTAGAGGACAGAATGTTTTCATTTTGTTTCTTAAACGTATTTTCCCGTAGTTATCTTCTCTCTTAGTTACACATAGTACTCCATGAAGATAAAGCATAATCCTAATTAACAAAAATCTCCAACCCCCGGTAAGTAATTGAAAATGGAATTGAGAAGCCAGCTCTCTACCCAGTTACCACAGAAGCAGCCGGTGAAATCTTGATGTTCAGTTTCCGGGTAGAACTAAGTACACCTCTACCTACTAGATACATGCGTGGCAGAGAAAGTAATACTACGTAAATGTTATTATAAATTTCTCGTGATCTTTGCCTGGATACAGAGAGCGTTAGTAATTTTGGAGGGCCATGGCTTCTTTTTTATGCACTAGATGAAATTTTCACTCCTCCTGAGAGATATTCAGGAGAAGGCATTATTAGGCGGTACGTTGTTATAATTTAAGGACCAATACTGCAGATAAGAATCTGGATGCAATTCCAAATCTTAACGCGGGCTATTCTGGCAGCAGACTGGAATGAGCACATGGATTTTCTTGGTACGCCCGTTAGCCGGAGGTAATGGGATATGGAGAGTAATGGGATCATGAATTTGAAGAGACTGTCGCGCTCCTTTGGAAGCAGGGGAGGGGGAGGTAGGGAAAAGTGTGGAACTTGTGGAATCGAAAAATTTTGTGAGTATGTATGTATGTGTGTGTGTGTCTGTGTGTGTGTGTGTGTGTGTGTGTGTGTGTGTGTGTGTGTGTGTCTATGTGTGTGTGTGTGTTCCAACAAGAAACCGGGACACGAAGGAGACAAAAAAGAAGTAAAAAAGAGGAAGAAGCGGAAAAGTGAAATCAAGAACCCTACCAATTCCTTGGTTTCGAGCACGTCTGCTTTCAAATTCGTTCTGTTATTTTTCTTTACCCATCCCATTCTCTCCGCCGCCCAAACCTGTTCTTTGCCTTTTGCCCATAACTATAGCCTTTGCTTCCTTTGTCTTGCGTGTGTGCTTCTTGTAGTTATCCTCTTTTGGGTTGCAAAATAAATAATATTAAGGGAGAGCGCGGCTTTGCCGTGGCTCAAGTGCTATAATGTGGATTGATGAATGGCATTGGAAATAGAATATGACGTGTTCCTTATATACCCGTTGTATAAAAACGCTGTACTTCTTCTCCTTAGAAGCACGCAAGGGTCCACTGAGGAAAGACGCCTTCAAGAACAATTTTTATTTTTATTGCTGAGCAAGCTAATAAAGACGTAATACACAGCCTGTTCTAAGGCTCTCATTACAAACAGTTAAGATTTGTAAAAGGAACTGAGTAGATAATGTTATGAATATATAATCGTAGCAGGAAAGGTATCATGTATGGAGTTGTAAACGTAGAGTAAACTCCAATAATACAATATAACATCCAGCAGCACAAGAGTAAAACTTAAAATAATTGGACTCTGACAATTGTACCTTTAAGTATAATTAGTTGAGCATTCAATGTCAAGGGATGAAGATAGGAAATGTTCATTAAAAACTTATTCAATATAAACTTAAAATTCTGATTTGATCTTCTTAAAGCTTATCATTATCATATGAACCATTAAAAGTGATTGCATTTGCTTCCTCAAATTTTGGTTATCATATTTAACTATGATGCTATGACAATTTTACCTGATACATGTATTTGCATTTGATTAATACGAAAGTCAATTGCCTTTAGCGACACTACATTCCATTAGCCTCTTCAGTCCCTATGTAACATATTTGCTGCAGCAGGGCTGCCCACCACAAGAAGGCAAGTAGGACTTGAAGAGGGAGATGGGTTTGAACTGTTTATTTGCTCTGGTAGTTGATCTGTTTACTACGAAATGAGTGTATGAGAGTTCATATGAGTTACCCATGCTGCCCGATGTAATGTTCGTGCAGTACCTCAATGATAGATATTATGCATGGGTGAATAATTTGACAACACTGTGTATTTTACATGAACCTAGCATCCTTATCATATCCGGAAGGCGAACATAAACATCATGTGGACAGCAAAAGTGATTACATTACACATTGTTCTGTCTTGCCTTCTTGTGCTGGGTGGACAGTACATTCACCGCTGAGAGATGGTTATTTTTTCCGGCTTTTCTAAGCGGTGTGCTTTACACATCCTACAGGTTAGGCTACATATTTAATTTTTTTTTTTTTCAAAGAGAAGAAATGGAGAATATATTTAAATTGATTAATATGGATTTTTTCAAGAATATTTCCCTAACATAGCCTCAGGTCTGAATAGGTTGGACAGAGCGAAGATACTTTCTGTCTTGTGGTGATAACAAGAAACGCACATTAGCATAGAGGGAGAGAGAAATATACTCTCATTACGTCTAAATGTTGCAGTTCAATGAGCTTTCGAAGGTGACCAAGTTTCGTAGTCATGAATGAAGGCTTCAATATGCAGAACCATTTGCAATGGACATGCGAATATGCCTAAAAATTTTATTTTCAAAATTTAGGCTTCCAATCACACTACACTGACTGCCTAATGAACGTGATATAAATTCTTTTTCGAGTTGTTTTCCAATAATTGTTAACATAATAATGTTTCGGCCTATACATGAGGCGTTTCAATGCAGAATTTGATTATTCACAGCTTTCTTAAGCTGTGTTATAACAAAGTAAGCATGAGTTCTTAACGGCTCCCATTTATCATATTTCTCTCCCTCTCTCCCTGTTTCTGATTCTCCGAGGGAGCCTTAACCCCTACAATTATGCATCCTCTAATAAGATGCTTAACTTCATATAGCTTTATGCAGAGTGTTTCAGAAATTCTTTTGCAAACTTCGGGTATAGCTTTCTAACAACAAGCCCGCCTCGGTAGCGTTGTGGTAGCATATCTGCCTTACGTTCAAGAGGTCCCGAGTTCGAATCTCGATTAAGGTGAGTTACCTCGATAAGGTATTTTCCGGGGTTTTCCCTTAACCTTCAAGACATGACTTAACGCTGGAGGACGTAAATTACAACAACAAAAAATTCTCACACCAAAATAAGAGAAAAAGTTCATATGAACATATGTCCCATAATTCTTTGTTTTCTCGTTAGGAGATGTTCAACACAATGGTACACTTATAAAATACAAAACTCAAAATAAATGCTCGAGATGCCCACCTCTTGCTTCCATGCATGCCTGTGCTTGTTGAATCGCGGAATGTCGCCCCATTTCAAAAACTCCGGAATGATGGCATATGGTTTCGCAGGCTTCCATGACATGTCGATGAAGCGTTTGTGAATCCGGGATGGCAGCTTCATAAACGAATAAGTTAAGATGCCCTAAAGGTAAAAATTCATAGGATTGAGGTCAGGAAAACATGCAGGCCATGGAACTGGTCCTCCTCTGCCTATCCATCGGTCCTGGTAGATTCCAGTCAGTTCGTCTCGAAGAATGTAACTAAAATGTGCCGGAGCCCCCTCATGTATAAGCCACGTGCTTTTTTTATTTGCAGGGGCACATCTTCGTGAAGTAGGTTGGGGAGTGCTGGATAAAGTTCCTGTAGACAGCACTAATTAGACGTGCTGGTAAAACGTATGGACCTACCTTACTGTCACCTACAATACTAGCCCACACATTCAGACTAAACTGTTGCTGATGTCTAGCCTGAAATACAGCATGAGGATTACGATCTGCCCATACATGTACGTTGTGGAAATTAGTAATTCCATCTCTCCCAAACGTTGCCTCGTCTGTAAACAAAACTGGCGAGATAAACAATGGATTGGCTGTTTGTGCTACAAACCACCGGTAAAAGTTATCCTGTGGTGGATATTTGGCAGACGAAAGGCCCTGCACACGTTGAATATGATATGGATACAGGAGCTACTCGTGAAGTACCCTCCATGCTGTCACGTGTGTTGTAGCAGATGCCACCCCAATTGTCTTGTGCTGATACCTGGATCGTCTTCGACACACTTTAACATCTGTTCTTCGCGTACCGGCGTACGAACAACTCTTGGTCTTCGTCGATCAACAGTACGTGGTGCAACGTTTCCTGTCTCAGCAAGGCGACGATAAAAAGCAACAAATGCTGGATGACTCGGTTGTGTTCGGTCTGGAAACTCCATCTGATAGAGCCGTGCACCCTCGCATCCAATACCATTCGCGCGACCATACATAAGAATCATTATTAATATCCAGCCATGGTGGAACGAAACACGTGCAGTTAACTTACTACATACACAACAATTGAAATGTCGAAGACAGATTGATAACGAATACAAACATAAAGAAGTCTCCATGGTAACACTTTGCCATCTACCGTAGTTCCGAGTAGTACCGTAGTACCGTAGTTCTAGTTCCGAGATACTGTAATTTTTTCATGCTTGTTTAGAGAACGTGAACAGTAAGCAATTGGATGCAGTTCGCCATCTATGCGTTGCAATAGAGCGCAACCAATTCCTGACGTAGAGGCATCAGTATGAATTTCTGAATAGGCTCCTGGTTGATAGTGTGCTAATACTGGGGCAGTTGTTAGTAACTGTTTTAATTTATCGAATGAGTCTTGTTGCGTTGCTGTCCACTCAAAATCTTTGTTTTTCCGAGTTAGTTCATGAAGAGGTGAAGCAATAGAAGCGAAATTCGGGACAAAACGTCTATAGAAGCTAAATAAACCAAGCACTTTTCTAACGTCACGAGTAGTCTTAGGGACTGGCAAATTTTGAATAGCTCGTAATTTATCATTGTCTGGTTCTATACCCTTAGCGGATACTTCAAAGCCTAATAATTTTATTTTTGACATATCAAAAAAACATTTTTCTGGTTTTAGTTTGAAGTTATGTTTACATAGTTGACGAAAGACTTCTTCTAAGTTTGTTAATAATTCATGAAATGTTGGAGCGAAAACAACAATGTCATCTAAATAGACTAAAGCTTTTTTATAACAAAGATCACCCAATAATTTACCAGAAATTTCTGAGAAAAACCTAGGGGCATTAGCAAGTCCAAAGCTTAGTCTGTTAAACTCATATTGGGAAGAACTTGTAACGAAGCTTGTATACTTCTTGCTTTTCTCATCAATAGGAACTTGAAAATATGCGCTTAACAAATCCAAACTGCAATACCATTTTGAGTTGCCTAAGTAACTAAGCAAATAATCTATGAGGGTTAGGGGGTAGGAAGTTGTTTTTGTAACTGCATTAAGCTTCCGATAATCTATACAGAATCTCATTTCACCACTTTTCTTTTTAACTAAGACCACGGGTGAACTCCAGGGACTATGGGATCCGCGAATAATCCCGGCATCTAGCATTTCTTTAATTTGGGAATCTATGATTTCTCTTTGTGCATGAGATACACGATATGGTTTTTGTTTTATGGGTGTTTCATCTGTGACTTCTATTTTAAATTCTCCTATATCTGTTTGACCTAATTCTTGCAACTTTGTAGCAAATGCATGACGGTATTTCTGTAATAAATTAGTCATTTGAGATTTCTGTTCGAAAGTGAGTTGTGAATTAATGTTAAATTTAGCGTTTTTAAGCTCGATGGGTTGGGAATCTGTAGAAGACCAATTAGAAGCCTGTATAAGGGCTACTTCATAAGCATTGGCAAGGGTTGTTCTAGCAAAAATAACTTTCGGTTCAGCAGTATTGTTATGTACTGGTAGTGAACATTGTCCTGCATTATCGAATAAGATAGGTGAAATTTGCAAACGTTTCTTTTGCATAATCGAGTCTCTGGGTTCTAACAAAATTTGTCCTGGTTTATTAAGATTAATTTTTACTGGTACGTTCATGGAAGTGAAAGGAGGTATACGAGTGTCCTGTGTACAATATGCCTTAGGTACAGTGTCAGGGTCCTGTTCTGGTTCAATTGTAATTTGAGCCAAGTGACAGTTTTGTTTCTCGCCACAGTGTATATTTACTGTGCTATCGTCAGATGTCTTAAGAGTTATATCGTAAGAAGCTAAATTAATAAGAGCTTGATATTTGTTTAAAAAGTCCATTCCTAACAGAAGGTCGTGAGCGAACTCTCGTGCCACTAGTAATTCTTCTGTAAATTGTACTCCTGCAAGTTGAAACTGAAACTGGGTCGAATGACCAACGTCTAGTAATTTGTTGTCTGCTGTGCGAAGGAGTAAACTATTAGATATTGGAAATACGAGTGACGTTACGAAACGTTCATGCACTATGCTAACGGCACTGCCGGTGTCAAACAATATACTAATCACTTGGTTGTTAGCTGCAATACCCTGAGTCGTAAGTACATTCATAGGCCGAATATGTGCAATTGCAAAATCTGGAATATTAGCTGCTATGGGCGCCACAGAGTTTATTTCTGTGGCGTCCCTTGCCCGTTTGGGTGACTTTGCTTAAGTCTGCAGTTTATCGCTGTATGACCTTGTCGGTGGCATGCGAAGCACACAGGTCGTCCATCAGCTGTTCTACTGTTTGTTTGCCAGCTGATATTTAGTTTAGCATTAGGGGGTCTCCCAGAAAAATTAGTTCCGCGCTTTTTGTAAAAACCACGTGTAAAGTGATTGCCAAAGTTAGTACCGCAAACGTGTCCACGAGGTGATGTACTATGTCTGCCATTGTGTGAAAATTGAAGTCTTTGTATTTGTTTTTGTAATGTTTGTACGGCTTCAGTCAACGTGTCAATGGGGTCTGATGCATTGGCATCGTAATGGCTGATACAGGTCTCGATGTTGGTCTCTGCATTAAGTCTACACGTTGTCCTGCCAGATATCTAGCTGTTTCTATCCTACGGACAAATGTGATTAGGTCGTTTACAGTCTGTGGGTTTGCAGGGAGCACTTGCTCCAGTAAGGATGGTTTAAGCCCGCGGGTAACATGACGTAAGCGTTCTCTCTCTGTCATATTGGGGTTCACTTGATCACATAGGGCTAGAACATCATAGATATACTGTTCTGTAGGCTCGGCCAAATCTTGCATTCTTTGCCTAAGCCGACATTCTACCACGTCTTCGTATGCTGCTGGCACAAAAGCTTGTTGTAAGGCGGATTTTAAGTCTGTCCAGGTATATTGTGTATGTCGGGGAGCAAATGTTTTAAACCAAGTGGCTGCAGCGCCACGTAAATAACATGGTAAATATTGTGTTTTTGCGTGGTCATCCCAGCCATTAGCTGCTGCTATAGTGTCAAAATTGTAGAGGTAAGCAAAAATGTCCTGTCCGAGTCTGCCTTCAAACACGCCAGGGTCAATAAACGGTCGTGCATACGGCATTTCGGCAGATAATGCAGGTTTAATGTTTATGTCGCTGCTAGTTATGGAACTGTTCTGAGGAACCGAAGGATTCATGATTTGATCATTAACTACCGACTTAGAGAATGCTTCTGAGGGGGTTGGATGTGTTTGTATGTCCGGGGAAGATTCTGTTAAATCTCCTACACTTAAACTTCTTGGTTTGTCTGGGATGTATGAAACAGGTGATAATTTACAAACTCGGCGGGAGGTTCTAACTGTCACTTTGTGCATAGATCTCCAAGGTTCTAGAACATCAGGGGGAAAATATTTAATGTCGTCAGAGGTAAGGCTATGAGTTGAAACTAACTTATTAAAAGAGAATTGCTGGTCCGGTGTGAGTTTACAAATTTGCTGAGTTGTGGTTCTATTATTTGTGACCTGGGACGTTAAGTCAATATAGGGGTAATTAGCCAATAACTTAGGAGTGCTTATAAAAGTCAATGAAATCAGCCCACAGCACAAAACATCAAATACACACAACACATATGCCAATATAAAACATCCAATCATTACAACAACACAAGAAAATGCAAAAGCAATAAACCTGAAAAAAAAACTATGCATTAACAATCTGTATTCATAACACAAAAAGATTGCATCATTATCACAATTTCAACCTGAAATCAATGAACAAACAGAACTAAATTTCTAATCTTTGAGTTTGCAAAGAAAGAAAAAAAAGTTATTCAAGTTAGAAAACATAAAAATAGTGTTTGACATTATTTATTATGCCTGCTATTGGAAAATCTATATGTGACAAAATTATAATTACAAAAATTATTTGTGAATTACAATACTTTACTTATAATAAAACTGATTTCACACTTGTAAAATAATCTAAAATCCGTTAGGGTGGGTTGGGAGGGTAGTTAAGATACTATTATGATTAAACTTGAAAATAATATATTTAATAAAAGCAGCAATAAAATTTAAGCAAACTTAAGATAATTTGAGGTATGAAAATCGTTATTTAACTATTGCAAAATGGAACACCCTGGTACTCTGCCATGTTATTACATGAAGATAGGGGGGTTGATAGGAATTACGAGAGGTTCAGAGGTACAGGGATCGAAACCATATTTCTGACCTTAAAGGTGGTAGAAACCAAGCGTCTCCACCACATGTTGCATACCAGGGTTGTAAGGGGGGTTGAAAGACTTACAAACCTAATCTACAACTGGGGGTGTAGCTATAGGGATGGTAGAGCAAAATAAAACATCAAAAGGTCAACCTAGACCGACTAACTCTATTTTAAGAAATCTAGTAATTATACAGAGTACCCGCTGAGTCTAGAAGAGACCAGGGGTGCTTTGGTAATACTTGGTGACATAATTATTTAATATAATCTTACCGGTGGTGATGTGTCAGGTGTATAGCTGGGCTTGTCCGGAGATGTATAATCTGCTGAGTCCGGCGGGGGTTATGGTATTCGTAGACACCCTGTCAGATAAATACTTCTGTTACCTCTCACAGGGACAGACACAGGGTCTCCTCTGACATCCCTGCGACGTTTCACACCGAGGGCTAACTCTACCAGGCTTAAATAGCGGTTCTACAAAAAGTCAATTCAGCGATTCCTACTAACTATTAATTTTACATAATACCGTTTGCGTCATTCCGAGAATGTTTAGGTCAGCGCAATCAGTCTGGGTCACATGTGGATAATTTTCTTATGCCAACAATCTGCCAGTCAGCGGAATTTACGTTTGACATACATTTCTGTTAGAATCAATACATGTTACAGAATACCGAAATTTCCAAATCTAGCTCAGCTTATACACGCAACAGTATGTAGTACAATAGGTCAAAGTCTTCTATCAGTGCATAGGGAAATGAAGTTTCGAGGATGCACCCTGAAGGCCGTTGAACTCGCACTTTTATTATGACAGGAATAACGCGAAAACCAAGGAATATGGGACATAGGTTCATATTGTCCTTTTTCGTGCTTTTGGTGTGAGGAACCCATACCTGAAGTTTGTAAAAGTATTTCTGAAACATCCTGCCTGAATAGTTTAAATAAAACATTACATTAATTAATTAGAGCCAACTGAAAAATTCAATACAATGGTCGGGATTTGAACCACGGATCTACTGGTTTCCGTCCAGCTGCTCTACCCTTGAGCTACCGTGGTCAACGTGCCTTCCTGATATTAAATTCTCCAATTCACTCATCATATTTCCCGGTAGACCACTTACATTTCTAAAAATAAACTTCTAATTTTAATTTCACATATATGTTCCAAGATAAAACAATATCAATAACAGCTTCAGGGTTATACTACAATATAAGACATTCGAATAAATAATGAATGCAATTAAAATTAAAACACCAAGACGTGTGTATTTCTCATAATTATTGCTGAAATTTATTTAGGTTTATTTATTTTTCACGTGCATTACACACAGAAAAAATGTGACATGAAATAAATGAACTTCATAAGTTTAGATGGTCCATACACACAAACAGGTGTTGGATAAAAGTACCACGAATGATGCGGCAGTTATCTAAACAGTACATCCTTTTTGCCAGATCTAGCCCACTTATGCGCAGTTATCACTCCAATGCGCTGCTCCAAATCATCCGGGTAATGTAGTAAAATACATGACATTACTCATGAATCCCAATAAACAAGAGGTCTCCGGTTGTTAAATGGGTGATCGCGGAAACTTAGAGAGTATTGCCAAATTCTAATTCCCGGTGCGGTAAATGCAACGTCCTGCTCGGGTCACATTCAGTTGATTGCGAATACGGTGATAGAAAGGCGAAACTACAGCTATTAGAATATTCCATCAGGATGCATCTTTATCTGGTTGATACATTACCATCTGTCTTAACATATCTAGAAATATCGAGCTATGAGAATAATTATGCTCGATAATTCCTTTATTAAACAATAATCAAACATTTGGTGTCCTTTGGAGACTTTGTAGTAAGTCAAAACATAGACAAGCAAACCCTTAAAATGTATTCATCACTTCATACTAATTTTTTTCCCGTATGTTATTTCAGTTGAAAATAAATAAGCTCCAATTGTGCAACATGCTTTTGAATTACATTATGTGTAGACATTTAAGATGGGCTCTTGAAAACCGGCGAAGTTGTGTTCTCAATACCTACATATCGACGGTGTTTACATAAACGGCCGTAGCTCTTATTTTTTAGGTTTAGGGTTCTGCTAAATATTGTAAGGTTTTATTGTTACATTTGGAAATAATTGTAAAAGGTGCGCCAATCCTAGTTAGAGTGTGGGCTGCAAAATGTTTACAAGTAAAATGGAATAACTGGAAGGCAACGAGGCGCAGATGGATCAACTGCGAAAAGGTGCACGGCAATGCCTATCAGAAGGTGAAGTTGTGCCCCTTCCTGCATAATCCGTACCAAAAATATTGGTGGATCTGAGTTTTATATTTATTTAATTTCACCCTTAATTGTATACACTGATCACGACTGTCACTTGCTATCTACTAAAAGTATTTTTATATCCCGCATAATTATTATTTTTCTTTGATTCCTTCCCTATAGCGAAGTTAGCTTTCAGTAAATAATAAGTTGTATCAATTTTTCCTTTCAAGAGCACAAGGCACCAGGTCAGAATCTATAGGTCGCGTTTTCACAGAGAAACAAAGATCAGGTGACATATCCGCAACTTACCACATTACCTGCGGGTCCAGCCACTTACACCCGCCTGACATGAGGGTTGCGAACGAAGCCGGCCCTCGCAGCCACGGTCGTTAGAACGTATGTCTCTAGCGTTCCACCGCGTCGAGGGTCGCGGGTTCGAGTCCCGCCCTGGGCATGGGTGTTTATGTGTATAGTGTATGTGTGTGAAACTATAGAAAACAGATAGGTAATTAAACGGAACAATAAAAAAACGGTTAAATAAAGAAAAGAAAAAAAAAACTCTGCTGAGCAAAGCTCGGACAATGGGCACAGTGCTGCCCTGTACCTAAAAGCAGCGGCAAATCCAAGCTACGCAACCCGGCCGATAATACAGCGAGCGGTCGCTCAAAAGTTAAAACAATTTACTAAATTAAATACTGGGGGACGCTACGCGAGAGGAACTCGGGGCTTCGGTGCACATGTTTAAAGTACAATAAAAAAAAAACCTCACTCTTACTCTTACACAGGGATCATTCTTTATTACACAACAGCGTGTAATTCATTCTTCTTAAACTCTCACTTTACATCACAAAACAAATCACTTTAAGAATACAGGGCTGTGACTGAATCTGCAACACGAGAGCGTGACTTCTGCTAATAGAACCCAAGCCAGTTATCCTTCTCGAATGTTCTATACGCGGTTTTCAGTGTTCCAAGCATGACCAATTCAAGTACTTCATAAGTCACTTTTTATTAATATATATATTTCTTATCCTTATTTAACGTTTTTTATTGCCTCTGCTTGTTTTACTGCCTGTTTTCTCTAGTTTCACGCATATACACATGGGTGTTTATGTGTATAAACACCCATGACCAAGACGGGACTCGAACCCGCAACACTCTACGCGACGGAGCGCTAGAGATCATTGAGTGACTAATGTCAAACTAGTTATTAATATATAATTCCTAAAATTACATATACATTATATACATACCTGACAATATGATAATATTTGCAACTCAGGATTTGTTCGGATAAGTTAAACCTCAGTACCGCAAATCAACGTGAAAACCACTTTATAACAAGACGTAACGCTCAAAGAATTATTGATATTTTCCAGTAAAATGGCTTAACGCTTTGGAGAGTTAAAGGCTTTTACCTAATCGCCATCGATATCTCGATTTTTCTGCAGATAACACCCACTCTCTCATTTAGACAGAGAGAGATAGAGAGATGTTTACAAAAATTTAATTTATCTAAATAAATCGAGGATATTCAGCTACTAACATTAAAAAAAATTGAAATGTTTTAACATGTAGCTACTCCTTGATACCCTTTGACTACAACTTACTGTCTTATCAACTCCCAAAATAGCGACTTTGTGACAGAATTGCTAACAAATCTTTGCAGGGAGCAGACAGTAGTAAATTTAGAATAGTAGAAGAAGGCCAACATTTTTACAATGTAAGTTGGGGGATTACAGCTTCCACGTATTTTTCGTAATATCACTCTCTGATATGAAAGAATTCTATTGGGAATTTGTGGCAAAGGAATGACTGCTTATCCGTTGTAACTGACTAAATTGTCTTAATTCAGCCCATAATTAAACACATATGGTTTACTTAGATATATGGTTAATACTTTCATACCTATTCAGTGCATGATTTGATATGTCTGTAATGTTACGCATAAGTTTATATTATATTAAGGTAGAAACTTTACCCTCAAGGTGTACAATGGATTTCAATGAAGCTCACCGATATCTCTGGTTTCCTAGTGGTTTTGCTTATCCAATATTAGCAGAACTATTTAACATCGCCCATCTACATCAGCTCTGGATAAGCTAATTTATAATTCCTTTGGATTCTAATTGGACACAAAAAAATTACCTATAAACAAGTAGCAGACGTATAAACAAACCAATATAACAAACATATAAACAGCAAAAGAACATACGAATGCCTGAGTGCCTGGAAGGGGAGCTTCGTCAGAGCTGTCCGTACTAGCTCCTTGAAAACTACTACTTTAAAATCAAAATTCTGATACTCAAACTCTAACCAATGAACGAAGGTTGAATTCAGGCTCAAAAGAGAAATAAAGTTGGAAAGTAACACAAAATACTAGAACCAGTTAATGGGAGCGGAACTGGCTCTGGAAGAACTTGTTTAGTATTTTATTGCCAACACAAAGCCTGCGCATTATATCTTCAACGTTTTATGCACTCATCTGTCCGCAAAACGTTGCGCTAGTCGTATATAAGCAAGCTTTCGTTCCAGTTGTGTTTGTAAGTTAAATCTGAACTGGCTATCAGAACGCACATTAGTTGGTAAATACTGGTATTACTTTTGGCGTACTTTAATGTTTGACATCTTAAAACCATTCTCTTCAGAGGGTCAAGTTAGATTGCAGAACATTTCTTGTACAGTGAATCTGTGTATGAAGCTAGCTAAGATTAGGATTACGATTAGGATTTCACTGCGGAAGAGATTCGGTACGCAGGCCACCATGTCGGGACCATTGTGCCTATGCCCCCAAGTGGGGCACCCCCGGGAGGAAGGATGAGGTAAGGGGAGACAGAGGGTGACAGTCTCAAGGAGCCAAGACACTGCCGAAGGCAAGGTTCCTACAGTTTACTTAGATAGAGCCTTCCAACGACAGGCCAGGACAACGGGCACGGTCTCCTACTGCGAGACGGTAACGAGCCCAGCAACCGAGGCCCAAAAGCCCCTGGCTGGCAGTATCGAAAAAGTCCCAGCAGAGGCGCGGAGACCGGCAACCGACCTAACGGAGGAGTAAGTAATTTACCTAGGAGCTTATCATCCCGCCATGCACTGCCGAGACACCCGCCGAAACTTCTACCCTGAAAGAGACCGCCAGATGCGAGATGAGGTGAAATGATGGTGGAGATGAAATGGAGGGACAGGAAATTCGGGGAATGTAATTAACCTAGCCAGCATTTTCCTAGCGACACAGGAAAACCCCCGAAAAACCCCATGGGCCAGGTACGTCGGCCACGGGAATCGAAACCATGTCTCCCGAATGCGTCACAGACGAAGGCGCCTGAGCCATCCCGCTCGGTATGAAGCTAGCTATGTACAGCCATCCATAGTTTGGTGGCTCAACGTAAACCAACTCAAAATCTCCGGCTTACTGCTACAGGCATGTGGGTTACTTGAACAGTGTGTCCGTTTCTTCGTTCAATGTTGCACAGGATGGATTCACTTTCAAGATGTCTCATTTGCGACCAACAGGAAATAATACCAAGTGACTAATGAGGTTCTTGCATTCCAATTATGTGATATCCCTTAGAAGAATTTTCTGAATTTGCGTCCAATAATATTACGTATCACTCTCAAATGAACTACAATGCTTGTTCACAGCCTCCTTTACACCGGCTTATATAAGATTTCATGTTTTTATGCTTAGTTGTAAGTCTTTAAGGCGTTATAAAAATAACTTGTATTTATGGTATTATTAAGTGTCATTCCAGTTATACGTATTATAAACTTGTTGTACAGCTGCACATTTTCATGCCCCATAATTGCTATAGTTATAATTGTTTATTTTACTAAAATGCCAGATTTAGAGTATAGCGCTAACACCACAGCGGAAATCACCTTGTGCACTGCGGCTCACGTGAGATCCTTTGCGCTATCACCTACATGGAGGAAGAGATTAAGTGAAAGAACCACAGGAGTCCACAAGTTTCAGACAGACAATGCACTGAGACACGCAGGAGTACGTAACGATTCCTGGCTCCAAAACCCTTCCCACAATTGAAGCCCCCAGAGAGAGCGATGAACTTAAAGTCGAATTAGACAGGTTTTTGATGAGTACGTGGGATAATATTCCTTTAGCAATGATTCGCGCCATCTGACAGACCCTGCCTCACACCGCAAAACATGAGGGGTGAACGAAATGAAAGGGAAACGACGAAAGTAACAGATAGAAACCATCCCAGCATTCGCCAATCGACCAGAAAGAAAAAAGTCACATCACTTGAAACTGTAACTAGTAAACTATACCTGCTAACCATTGAGTTATTCTAACTTTATGGTTTAAACGGCGACTTCTGAATTGCTGAAATGGGGATGTAACCGATTAAAAAAACTAAGCAAAATAGTTCACACAGGCTGACATATTAACCCAAAAGTAACTTTTGCCTTGTTAAAAAACTAATTAAAAATGAACCGTTATTAACTGTTATATCTAATTTCTGGAGTTGCAGATCAATTTTTCCAGGTTTTCAAATAAACACTTCGATCACTTCCTCATGAAATTGGGGTTGATCGTGGTTTCTCAACAAGACCATTATCCATGATCATTAATCAGAAAATCCCTGCTGACCTTCAGGGATACGGTGGTGACTTGTATTTCTCTTCAAGCAGAAAATAGCTTCTCTGTAGTGGCACTTGTGACAGGAATAGTTACAACTAACTGCATAAACATAGTTTTCTATGGAAAAAATTAATTCAAATTCAGTAATAACAATATGTTGCTACCTATAATTCCATCACACTGTTTTTCTCATTTCCTTGTCTTTATATACAAGATAAGCTTCCTTTAAAACGCTAGAAATCCAAGTATTCTTCATAATATTCCTGGGGAATTTTGAAAATTACTTCTGGGAATGATTTTAAAAAACCTCAAATCTGAGACTAATCTAACAGATACGTAGAGTTCAACTTAGAATCTTCGAGAAACTTCTGGAGTATATTTAATCAAATAACGTCTAATACTTCACTATAGAGACGTTTATACGTTATCTCTATGTTTTCTCCGGGGACAACATTCCGTGATCTTTCGTATGAAGGATAACATTCTGGAACAAACCCATCCATGTCCTTTCAGACATTCTAAAAAGCATTTCTTAAGCCTTCATTGTGTTTGAAATGTTTTGAACTTGTCTATCACTCAAAAGCAATGTCTGTGGATTGTTTTGTGTAATGCATTCAGTGAGGTGTGCTAGGGAGGAAATACGACAGAAAACAGCATTTGAAAAAAGTTGAAATCCAAGTCGTTGAACGTGTTCACCTCTAGCACAAACATCAGTTCATTCAGAATCTTTATTTTCCCCAAATTTTTCGAATAATGATTGAATAACCTTGCAACTGCTAATCGTTTCAACAAGTGCTGGCCTTCGTAATCGCGTCTTTGGTGCTCGACCGTGCAGAGGGTCATGGGTTTGAGCCACATATATGCTTTTGGGTATTGTGTATACATGTAAAACTAAAGGAAAAATTAGGGAAAACAGTAAATCACATAAATATAAACTGGTGAAATAAGGGAGTAAGAAAACAAATAGAATTACTCTGTGAATATTCCATGGCGTTGTGTAGACTGATGGCAGCCTTTTTGAACAAACAGATCCTGGGCATTTGTTCGCTTTAAGAAGTTTGAAGGTCCGGCAATATTAATGCAGAACAACTTTACTTCTTTAATAAAGCTAGCTGCCGGAGATAAAACCTGGTTAAGCTTCTGAGGCTAACAGTGGCCAAAACCGCAGATTCGGGGTTTTAAAGAGAAGCACCCCACAACAAAACTAATATATTTTTCATATTTTCAAAAAAGTCTGTAACGATTTTAATTAGTAAATTACATGTATGTAATACCAAATGCCGTAAATTTAATATATCTACATAAAATGTATATCGTGAATTTTTGGCAATAGGCTGTGAAGTTCCTTTTCATTCTGAATAATATTCCTTTTTAACAATTGGAAGCCGCAAGATAGAGACAAAGTCTTAATGTTATATACTTAACGCACAGATCTCTTTAAAGTATACGATACGCAAAATTCATGTGTGATGTGTGTGTGATATTAACCATTTCTAAGATATTCATTTTTATTTATTTCTATTTTAAAGTATCTACAGTTTTCTCAAATGTAAAATTACGCATCATATAGCGCTATAAAAAGGTTTCTCCAAATTTTAGGTCCCATTATTCCCCTTGTGCCTACTTTTAAATTTAAAATCACAATCTAGTTTACCTAATACGTGATATTAATCTAACAAACAGTGTGTTTCAATCAAACATGACGTGAAGAGTTGTAATCAGTTATTATTAGTATCTTAACAAGTACTGGATATCACCGAATAAGTTCTTGGGCTTTCTTTCTTCGTTATCTTATTAACTTGTGGCAATGAGAAATCGGGCAGCCTAGATGCTGACGTGCCGTTTCTGTTATTGAGCTGTTTTATTTAGATGATTTCTTACTGAAGCACCTCCACTTCGAGATCTTGATGAAGATGAAAATGTTGGGTGAATTAAGGGACATTAAACTATTCTCTGGTACTTTATTTTGAAGTTACTGTATTAAGTTAATAATACTTCTTAAAGCTGAATTGTATTTTACTTTTGCTACACAAGTTCTTGAGGTTCTTCTTTATTATTTTTTATTTGTTCCATTTATACCCCGCCTTTATCTTCCATGGTCATATCGGCGGCCGTAATCCTTTGGAACATATCGAAAGTGTTAACTCGTATTCGTTGGGTTTTAATCAGTAGATCATGCACACATTCGCACTCTCATTCATACTTCCAGACTCTGGGGAAGATGAGAAATTATCTCTATACCCACCGCCGGGAATCGAACCCGGGACCCCTAGCACGGCAGGCAGGTGCTTTACCGAAATCCGTTGAGGTTCTTTGCTGCTATTGTTTGCCAAGTTGATGCTGTCAATCTGATCACCTTCTCAGGGTATACAGGAGTGTGCTTTTACTTTAAGAATATGCACGACTGAAAGTTTGAAATACTAGATTAATAACCTTAGCTTCTTAAGACTTATACCATAGTTGTGAAACATTGCAAATATGATACAACCCAAGAATTATACATTTCACTTTGATTGTTTGGAAATTATTGTCAAATATATTCATTTTCTGTTACGGTACCAAATAGCTCCCTTGCGACAAAATAACGTAAATTTTGCTCTATTACTTCAACAACTGGTTCCAAATACATACAAATTTTGAAATTACTCTAGGGTTTTCTGTGTCTCAGTAACTTTAGGCTCCATATATTTTTAAATCTATTAAAATTGCTGTTTTGCTCAAAAAGTTGAAATTTTTGTGTTTTGAAGTAAAGTAAGTGTCCTTAAGTGCACCTCACAATAAAACCAAGAGTAATTTATATTCACTGTGTCTTTGTGAGGGTGTGTAGCAAGTTTTATTAGTCTTAACACCAAAACTGTGACGCAAGGAGAATTTTAGATGAAGGAAAATGCTGAAAATTTCAATAGCAAGAAAACAGGGATAAATAATATTAGCATTCCCGTAACTTTCAAACTCGATTAGAACATTCAAAAGTGACATGCGGAGGCTACCTAAGTCTTCTTGAATTCAGGAATGCTTACATTACTTTATAGACTGAAAATAGAAAACCGTGATTTTTGAAGATGTTTTTGGAACTTTAGTAATATATTAAGTAAGGATGCCAGAGTATTTGATATAAACTGTTTAATGAAAACTTCAAAGACCTATTACTGAAGTGTTGCCAAATTAGTTACTTTGCATTTAATCGTAAGAACCTAAGATTTTAGCTGCATATAAGTCCTAGCGATGTTATCAGTTACTGTGTTTGTTTCCCTGTAATTATTACACTGTTCTTCTGTTTGTGATACAGAATTGTTGCAAATTTGTTTTTAGCTATACACGTGTGCACGGTCTGATCACCGAAGATAAAGTTTTGTACTCCCAGATCACCATGGCTGGAGTATCTGCACCTGTCTACTTTGTGTTCTGTAAATAAAACATGAAGTTACTCTGCTAAAGATTCTCCTTATTAACGTTGTTACTTACACAAACAATAGCACCACTCTTCCTTTCTAATTCCTCTCAGTGGTCTACTTGACTATACCCATATATTTTCCGTGAAAGTCCTTCGGCATAATTTGAGCTTCTTTCACTTCTTGACTGTGGTCAGTCATTGTGATTCAAGCGACTTTTCAAGAACTTTCTGGAAGAGTTTAGAATATTAATTGCCTATCTATATATCTGTAACCCACTGTTTGACATGTATACACAAAGTCTTATTCACTTGCTTTCTACAACAAGTTCATGTAATGCTAAATATTTATACCGATTCTATTCCTACATTTGGTATCTCATTGCTTCACCAAAGCGACTATTGTAGTTCTACACTAGCTTTAGAACCTCTTTATAAACTTCCCTTCAATTGATAAAGCTGCGTGTTTTCCATTGGCCAATACATTTTTGATAACTTCAGTCAAGTTTCTTACATTTCAATTTCACATGTGCTGTCACATATTATGACGACCTGTTTATTAGATGGCCATGGATTCAGAATTTCTAACAGAAAATTCGTAACAAAAAACGCACAATGTGGGGGAAACAGCTCAAATGTGTTTAACATGCTTGGTCGAAAAGGTAAGGGATCTAGATTTTCTTTCCTTTTTCCCATGAACTGTTGATTACACAGAAAATAGAAAACAACGATCATTACATGGTTAAAAGAAAGATTTACTATGCACTTATAAACCTCAATACAAGGATGGCCCTTTGGGCATCCTGGCTGGCAGCTCGGTATAACACGTGCCAGGCGTTGCACACAAAAGGAGAAGGAAACTACCACTTCCTACCTAGTCGCCAGAGGTGACCACATAACAACGTGTTTCAAGCCCCCACTAAAGTTAATAATGTGTCAATATAATATAATCCACGCATATTTCTCTTCATTGACATGAGAAATTACATTATAATTAACGAAAACTGATACATTGTTGAATTTGAACATTCGATCATATACCCCAAAAAGAATATTTAGAAAAATTTGCGTGCGTGCGCGCGCGCGCGTGTGTGTGTGGTTTCTGTCTGTCTGTTTGTGAAGAGTATAACCGCAAACAAAAATTCAGCTGAAAACGGAACATGATAATTGAGTTGAGCTCAACATATTTCGAGGATATGACACGCAGATGATCAAGAAAAACACCCTACACCAAACTACTCTTTATATGGAATGATTCAAAGATATCTGTTCTCAAAAAACTGTTACAACGTTGATAAAACAATACATTTTAGGATATTTTCATTACAACTGAAAAGTATATCTTCAGTTTTCTTAGAGTGCCTTAGAGTTCTTTCTTTCTGGGTAACTTTAGCATAACTGCTGAATCCTAAAAAATACACCAAACATTCACTACAGTAAATATGTACATCTGATTAAGTTACATAGTTTGTGAGTGTATGTATGTGTGCGTGTGTGTGGAGACAAACATTTACGGATATCATTTGTTTGGATTTGCAATACTTATAACTTTGCCAAATAGAAGACCTTGTTTATTTTCATATGCCCTGGCCATGCAAACGGAATGCAATATTAAAGCCGTAAAAGAGCGACCACTTCTTAAAGAAATTGACTGATTCTTAAGCCTACTACATTATTCTATTCCCAATATGCGATAAAAGTTTCTACAACGGTTTATTTCTATTCACATAAATTGGCTAGAAGAATAAAAGATTTAAGGAATAGTTAGTATAAGGGTGGAAACAAAAGATCATCCTAGTTTATATATGATATAGTTTAGTTTAAATTTTGCAACTAAAAATGATATTTACAATTTATTTTCCTACATAGTGCAACACATTTTCGCAAAACATGCTGCAAACGATGAACAAACAAAAGCGGTATATCTATTTGTGTGTCACCTTCAGTAGAGAACCTTGATTCATTTGTGTAGTGCTTTAACACCACCTTATTAACATTTGCTACTTAGCGATGCGTAGAGTAACAGCGTGTCATATAGTTCATAGTGAATAGAGAGATCTCCTTAGGGCATTTCAAACTCAGCTGTGAAAGCAGTAACAGATCTAAGGTAATTTGCTATGAATTTACAGTCTATAGCCGATAGCATCTGGGTGTCTGTGCAAAGGCCCGAAAGGCGTTTTACTATCGAAATATCAAGCACTGCATGTTGCGCACACCCTTCCCTATATTATGGTTCTAACAATGTCAATTGTATTTCCTCAGGGTGCAGCGAATCACAAACGTATGTATGTTTGTTACTGAGCATTATCTTCACAAGCGCATTCACGTTTTGATTTTTAATGAAGCTTTCAACTGTCACCTCGCTAATATCTGACAGTAATCTAATAACCTGATCTAGTTTGTAGCGTTACTTTTCCCCTGTCTACGTGTAAAAAGGATCGTTTGTCGGGCACAAATTATGGAAATAGTAACCATATATATATAGTCATTTAAAATAACAAATATCAACAATGTTTATCTAATTTACTGTCAAAATATAAGAATAGAAAGCGCTGAAAAATATATGTAAATATTATAATTTCAAGAATATTTATTTTTACAGTTATTTCACCTTCACACCGTCACTTCGCTAATTTTAATTAGATTAAAATGCCTTTCACTTCCATTTCTTCGTGACATAGTGGCACAATCAAATACGCACGACGTAGCTCCTTCTTCCGTGCAATTCACTTGGAAAACAGAATATAACCTCACTGCAGTCTCCACGGTCGTCAGGATCTCACTATGAGATTGGTTCTTGCTATAGCACCAGCAACACCTTCGATTGCTCGTCTTCTTCCTCACTAATTCGCTAGCTCACTTAATGAGTACTATTTCGGGGTAACGTTTGCTTTCTTAACATTTGGAAATTACCACAGAGCTACCGAACGTATGAGATGTGCCAAAATTTCAGAAGATTCTGGTTATTTGACGGAAGTGCTGCCGGTATTAACGCAGAGAAAACACAATGCTTATTTTTTGTTCATTCTTTCATTTCTCAACGACGATGTACCGGTAACATTGGCCCATAGCTGCTACGTCACAATTTGCTTTAAAGGGTACTGTGTGCCCAACACAAGAAGGCAAGCTAGAGGAATGTGTAACGTAATCACTTTTGCTGGCCACACGGTGTTTATCTTCCCCTTCACAATATGTCAAGGATGCTGGATTCGTTTAAAATACGCAAGTGTTTTCATATAACTCACCCAGCATAATACCTAGCACTACAGTTACTGCAGTCAGTACTTAGAGCACAGTAAGTCACCACAAAAAGGTGCGTATCCCATTTTACATGAGAACCCCTAGTGGTTTACCAGGAAATGCTTTACCATATCGGCATGTTGGCCGTAGCAGCTCAATGGTTAAGAGCAACCGGACGGAGACTGGGAGATCCGTGTTTTTAATCCCGGCTATGCCATTGAATGTTTCAGTCTGGCTCTATTCATCCAGAAACTAAAATTGTTTATAAATAATCCCTTAGTATTTATGAATAGTTTTCTTACTGAAAAGCGGAATAAAACATTTATATCGAGAATTGCATCTTTCAACGATAACTCAGAAGCTTTTAAGTGTTTACCAGCACAGGAAATTGTTTACTTGAACAGGTCTTGCTGTACGTGCTTCAAAAGATGTTTCAGAATTCAACCACAGCTTAATGTACTGCACATACTGTAGACCCACAACAAGAAGGCAAGCTAGAAGAATGTGTAACACAGTCACTTTTGCTGTCCCAACGGTGTTTATACTCACTTTCCCAGTATGACAAGGATGCTGGATTCGTTTAAAATACGCAAGTTTTGTCACATATCTCACCCATGCATAATACCTATCACTACAGTTATTGTAACAAACGTGAGATCTGGCAGCATGTGTGACTCATATGCACTCTCATACTCATTTCCTAGTAAACATATCCATTAAAAGAGCAGATAAA
This sequence comes from Mantis religiosa, assembly GCA_030765055.1. Taxonomy (NCBI): domain Eukaryota; kingdom Metazoa; phylum Arthropoda; class Insecta; order Mantodea; family Mantidae; genus Mantis; species Mantis religiosa. Next base: position 99,201,356 of record CM060950.1, read on the forward strand.
TAGTTCAAACTCCTCTCCCCTTCATTCGTCTCTTGCCTTCTTGCCGTGGATATACAGCACTCATATGACAAAATGCATTTGTGTTTTTCTCTTATAATCATTAAATTCGTGTTTTAACCCAAATGTATGTATTTGGAAAGCACAGTTACCATGAAATTTGGCACCACGGTGAAATGGGTGAATCGTATATGGAATGCTGTGGGTGCGATTCCGCAAACGCCTAAACTGAATAATGGCTTATTCGTTGTTTCTTCGGGTCGGTAGACGGTGGGAATAGTGCCCTTTCTATACACCTTCTTGACTCTCACTTCCTGCACCTATCACCCTTAGTCTTATAGGACTAGGCGATGGAGTTGTGCAAGTTGCGGCTCAATAATTTGTGTAAGTTTTGTAGAGGTTTCTTCCTTGGCACTTAGGGGTTGTACAGGAGTTCACATACATCCCCGTCTGGACTCACCTTCGAGTGGGCCTGACCACTGGAGGGCAACCGCCGTTGAGGGGACTGTGTGCAGGTCCTATGAGGCGTTGGATACATTTAAATGAGAAACGTTGCGGACCCCATCCACCCTTGTGCCTGTCACTATCCAGGAGTCTGGTTTCTGGTCACCCTACTGGCGTATCTTCTAATTCCTCCCTGCTAGGGCCGCGTAGAAGCGAAAGAGGAATATGCCATAGTTGCAGAGCTTTGCTCCTTCTGCTCGTCTCTACTTTTACCTTTTACCCTACTGCTCCATTGTTTGAAAACAAATAGCTCTCCTTGTCCTTCGCATAACTACCTTGAAGTTGGCGCGCGGCAGTTGTTGAGTCTACTAGAAACGAAAATATAATTATGTGGCAATTTTAATTACAAACTTCAGGAAAATATTTTGTAGCAGAACAGAATATCCCATGAAGTATAGGAACTTATACCAAACTGAAATGTATAACCCTAAGAGCATCACGATATTGTCAGGAGCGAAGAAGGAAACAATAGATATTGGTGGTTATAATAACGTGACAAGTGCAATGTAATATCAGTATCTTAAATTCACCATGTTTACATTAAAACATACCTTCATTCTTGTTACATATAACTAGTAATGAAACAATAGCACACGAATGCAAAACAACGCTCTGTAAAATTATCATTTGTGCAGCCGAGCGCCCTGTGTGCGCAGGCCTATTGAGATGTCCTTCAGTGCTCTGCTTTGTAAAGAAACTATAATCCACCAACGCAAAGAAGGTCCCTGTAAGGAATGTGGAGTGTTACACAGTGGACAAGGACAGCGAATGTGTGTAGCAGAGAACGCCTGCTACGCAAGAAGCAGACCGTTAAAAAACATGCGCCCTATTCACTCTGTACACTAAAACCGAGAAGATGCATTCACAAAAGTAGAAGCCGTCAGAATGTCTTTGAATGGTCTGTAACTGTACTGACATGGGGAGTCATAAACCTGTCCAGGGAGGGTGTGGGGACCTTCGCCAACCCCCCTGCGTCTCACTCCTTGGAGACTTTCTCTACTGTGGAGGAGTATACCACCTATCGTACTTGCGGAGAACAGTTCCTGGTTGCAAAGCCCCCATGCGGGTCTTACTGTTCTTCTCTGCGTTCTTGAGGTTCTTCATTGTAGCCTCTCTCCTTATAACTGCTGGAAATGTTTGGATATTATAATTTCCTGTCCGTTTTTTTAGCTTTACTAAGGTAATTTGTAAGCAGGTTATTAAATATTTCTGTTCTGAGAAGTTTACATGCTAGATGGTGTAATTAGTTGAGCGCTGATATTCTGTACCTAAGATCGAAATAGATACTGGCCCGGGATAATGCGTTCTAAATGGGTTTAAGAGTGACAATTTCATAACTTAGCTTCAATAACAGTGAAAATAACGTTATGCATCAAAGAAACCGGCATAACAACATTAATACTACCATTGTATTTTCTAACATTGCTAAATGAACAACTAAATAAATTATTTCTCTACCACACATATAGTAGGTATAGAAGGTATTGCAATCCACCCAAAAATGCGACAAAGAGATTTTACTGTAAATACACGCGGTCAGATCCTTCGAAAAGAAAAGGCGTATTTCGAAAATAATTCGCGCTTATCTCTACGTGTATCTCATTTGAATAATATAATTTAGCAACGAAAAGTGGGTTAAATAGCTAAATTTGTATTTATGTTTAGCGTTTTCCAAAAATGCGACAATAAGATTTTGAAGAAAATCTCATACCTCAAATTATCCATTTCCTGGTATATTTTGATTTTCCGAAATACCATATAAATTACATTTAAATTATATATATTTAAGATATTTTAATGACAAGTGAACATACATCCAGAATTTTCAGGGAAATAAAGCTCTTAAAATCCTTATTATTTTTCATAACTTTCTCATAACTGCTGGGTTTTGAGCTGACAAAACTTTAGCATAGAATTGTGGATTTCGTTAAAGCATACATATTATCATAAACCAATATCCAATATATTCCTTGTAATAGGATTGAGTTTTCATAAACGTATACGTTTCTCAAATTGGAAAATATTATTCCATGCAAAGAGAACAAAAAGTCTAAGGTCATCATATAGCGATCTGCTTTCAAAGGATATGAACATGGTTTAGATCCAGCTGTGTTCCCTTAATTTCTTTCTTTTAGATCCGGCTGTGTTCCCTTAATTTCTTTCTAGTTACAATAAAATATATAAGAAATCAATTCTACAAATTTATCGATTTACTTGAAGCAGAAGAATTGGTGTTTGCAATTATATTTTAAACGAATGTGAGTAGAGAGAGTCTTGTATGTGCTGCAGGTCAAATTTGTTTAATGTATTCAATTCATTTTGGGACAAAGTAAAATGCTTCCAATGCACCGATTAATTAAACATTTATAGTATATAAGGGTTATTTTACAGAAGTAAAGCAATCACTTTACCAGGTGAGTTTTTAAATTAAGGAAACTCAAACACTCTAGCAGACTGGCGGCACTGATTCTATGAAACTGGAAGTAATGACTGCCCTCACTGGCTTAAGGTACATAGCAAAAATATTCTCGGATGACGTTGGGGGTCGCTTTGTTTCTAGTTCAGTTTGTTAAGCATTCTTTAAACTAGGCGGCATTGTGGTTCCACAGCATGACCAGAAGCATACATTTCCATGTATTATACTCGCAAATCCTCATTGAGCATAATGCCAGCGTGGTTCAGCTTAGTCTGAAAGTGGTCTGCCCTACATTGTGACTTCATAACTCATCTGGAACTTTGGCATTTTTGCCTAAATCCAAGTTTAGGCTCTAATTCAAAAGCTCTATCTACTCCTAGAAGAAATTGAATCTCTATTGTTTAATTGGGATTTATTTAAAACCTCTTATTCTCTATGGGTTAGGGTTAACATGCAACCTCGGTTAGCAAGGCCACGGTTTCAAATCCAGCCGAGAGCGACAGGTTCCTTGCGGGTGTAAAAGTTCTTAGCATGTTTTTCTTTCACGTAAATCAGGCCTATTTTACCGCGTCGTAGATTTGTGGCAAATAAAATAACCTCAAACATGATAAAAGCTTTCTGAGCAAAATGTAAGCAGTGTTTAACGTTAAATATGGAAGGGACGTAATGAATCAACAGTTAAAGGGAATCCATTAATGAAACTAAATTTTTACAGAATACAAATTAGGCTTAAATATGTGGGTCACTTAGTAATTATCGAGCATATTGAAATGAACAAACATTGCATATTTGCAGTAGTCACATTGTTGCAGTGCTTGGAATTAGTCTTCTCCTACATGAATAACCCGCCTCCACACTTCAGGGAGACGTCGGATGCCGTCCGCAGCGTCTTGTTATCTTCGAACTGATTGCCCTACTGCTGCTATAATTGCCTGTCTGGTTCAAAAGCGAACTTCTCTAAGTGGTAATTTTATTCTCAAGAAAAGCTCAAGATTACGTGGGCTCATATCTGGGGAGTACTGAGGATGCTCCAGAGGTTTCCAGCTCCATCTCGAAGTGAAATAACCACATGAGCAGATATGTGAGAGCGAGCATCATGTAGCACAGTAAAAATAAAATGCAGTAGATTTCAACGTTTACGAAATACAGCTGGTCTTAAATGCTGTTCAAGAAAGTAATGTAAAATACACAGTTCACATAATGTCCCGTGGAAATTGAATGAATGAATGAAATGGACACCGTCAAAATTATAATTAATCATGAACATGGTTTAAGTGGACCCGGTTCTAGCTGTTAGATGTTTTTTCCGTGGGCAACTACTTATACCACCACTCAACTGATTGTATTTTAAATATTTGGTTGGTAACATGGAATTCAGGTTGTATATTAGGATATGATACCTCAAATGAAGCGCTCGTTTTACTTCCATAGCGTTCTAAGTGCAATCCTGATTTTTCTATGCTTTCCTCCTGAGAATTGTGTAGAAGGCATCCAGTGGAGATTTTCCTCATCTTTAACTTCATCTAAGGGCATGAAGAATCATATCGGATGGAATTCGAAATCCCTTTGCCTTTTCAGTGAAGGTACAATAGTGGTGTTGCCCCAGAAGTGCGTTCTCAGATTCACATGTACATCACAACTTGGTGATTGTAGTCTTTAGCCCCTTTCCATGCATGTACCCATCAAGCAATGGTACGATAAGGCAAGTCATCTCTACCACAAGCTTCCAGGAATGCTGCAGAGCAGCATCCTCTCTCCATGTAATTTTAATTATAATGCTCCACTTTGTTAATATTTACGAACTGTTTTATAGCACTACAGATAACGGTCCTTAAGTCAAACATGCTACAAATATCTTATAAATAATATTAATCTCTTCCAACTAGTAGATAACACATATCATATGCTCTCCTTTCACATTTTCAGTGTGTATCATCTACCGCTTGCAAAGCCACATTGAAACATTGTAGCCACTAATTACTCAATGTCCCATGTATGTTTAGTCCCCACTCTGCATATGCTCATTGGTAAGCCTATCCTTCAAGCTTGGTAGAAGTTCTGTTAGGTAATACTAGACAGGTTTATATGATTAAAAAGGCTGATATCGGAATGAGAGTGTAGTTGTATCCACAAATACTTAAGCATTTGAATTACTTGCCGGCAGAATTCGTAAATTACTTCTTAAAATGCTATTAACCAGATTTCAAAACTATAATATTTAGGGGAGTCTATTACACTATTTAGTAAAGCCGTTTAAAATGTTGTTTAATACATTTAGCCAAAAAGTGCGTGAGTTCCTACAAAGAATAACTAAATTCAGGATCCATTTAGACACAAAATTCAGCAGTGTATCATAACAAACTAAGATAAATATGAGAACACTTTAACACACTTTTTTTTTGCAACAGGCAAGGTTTCGTAAATCCGAAAAACCATAGTTTATTGCTAATTTTTTAATTTATATATACATTTTACTGCGAAAGCACACTATTTTAAATAAATAAAGGGACTAAAATATAAAAATTGTTTATTAAATTTTTATTCCTGTTCTATTTGGGAATACTAGCTGTAACCGCAGTATCAGACAGCGATTAGGAGGTGGCGAATTAATTGAAATCACGAGAATTAAAAAAGAAGATAAATTAATAAAAAAAAATGCTTTGCTAAACTAATATAAAATATTGTTATATTAATATGAAATTAGAATGAAATTAGAGTAATGATTAAAATAGCGGTTTAATTAGGAATAAGATGGGAAGAATATAATTTAAGACAACTAACATGCTAAAATCCATGTAAGGGAGAGAAAATATTTCTGTAAAATCTGAACACAAGTCGGGGAGACAGGAAGAGGTGACCGTTAGCCTCTTTGTTTAAGGAAAGGTTCAATGTCTGAGAATTATAACAAAGAATGTGTAGGAACAATAAGGTTTTCAAAATGCGGTCAAGCGTAAGACCTAAAAGGATTTACTTTGCTGAGGTGATAACGATGTATACCGTTACAAAGAGCCCAGGGTAGGCGTGACCCAACTCACGGTGGGATGTAACGTCAATGAGTTCGATGAGTTTTGCTAACCAATAAAGAAAAATCGAAATAAAATGAGAAACCAATAATAATGTAAGATTTGAGAAACGGGGAGAAGGGTGAGTTATTTTGGTCATGTGATAAGGGTTAGAGTGGGGATCAGAATAAAGTACGAACTGAATCGCAGAGTAGACGAAAATTCACTTCTACAGTCATACTACGAGGGGAAAGATGTGTTAGTGCGCGTGAAGAAGAAGTAGGAAAGATTTCTAAGTCCGAAATGTAAATCACTTCAACAGTCATACTACGAGGGGAAAGACGTGTTAGTGCGCGTGAAGAAGAGGTAGTAAAGATTTCTAAGTCCGAAATGTAGGGAAGTCAAGAATAACGCAACCAGCGTGAGAGAAGCAGCAGAAGAAGTTTATAATAGCAAAGTATTCGCCGTATAAAGAATTAAGAGAATTCTGTTAGGAAGTTTAGTAACAGGTGGTCACCGCTACAAATCAATCTGAATCAACGAACTTAGTGAGAATTAAATTAAATCATTTTTGCAACGAACCAGTGTATTATTGAGACAACTGAGCAGCCAACAAACAACAAATCCATTTCCTACAACCATTCACCTGAGGACAAGAGATCTCATAGCTCCAATTAGAACCCAAATCAAAAGTAAACACCAACCAATTGAAATCTGACATGCGGGTATGCCGCATAGCATGCGCATTATTTTATGAAATGGGTTCACAATGTTCCTGATAAATACTTTATGGATTAAAGCTAAATTTTCTCACTCAAAAAAGAGGAATTCTTGTTTATAAAGTAAGGATTTAAGTAGAGAGTTGTTGCTTGCACATTAAAGCAAGTATTGTTGAGTTCAAAAATATGGTGGTCTATATAGAACCTGGGTGACTTAATTTGGTATGGAAATATGTAAGGGCCATCTTTCTTCCTTACCACTCTTTCTTCCTTACTAATCACTTAATTGATTCGTTACTTTTAATACTTCCAACAATCATCATGATCATTATTATCATTGATATAATTACAGTATATTTATTGGTAATTTGAAGTTCAATTACATGTTATTCCTAGGCCAAGAAATTTGCAAACATTATAGTCAGGAGCTACACAAAAAAGTTGCAGATATCAAACCACCCCATCCATTATATAGATAGTCTTTAGGTGTTTACAGATAACACTGGGTTTTACTTGCCTACCAGTGACCCATGCCCTCCGTTCTCCTGCTTTCTTTGAAGTGATAATGCTTACCCTAGGTTTAATAGAAGCCCTCTGCTTAAGAAGTGTTATGCGTTGTTTGTCCCATTATCACTACCTTTATTAGCTAAAGGATTACAAACTAATGACGATTTTCGAGTTAAGCACATACAAATAATAGCCTCCTTCGTGATACTTCTTATACGAATGGGTTTCGATTCTTGAATATTCGTCATACATCTCCCTATTCAAACGGGCAATAACTTTAGATTCAATTTTTATGTCCACTTCAGAAGAAATATTTGAGCTAAACATTGTGTTTTTGATCATTTTAATGTGTATGTATACCAACACTCCCCATATGGCAACTACGATCTTCGAGGTAACTTCGCCCCCCCCACCACCACTGATGACCGGACCTATTTCTCAGGTGGAGGCACCCAGAGGGCGATGTACATTACCTCCAATGGTAGGGTGATAGCGAAGATGACGGTGAGGCGAGGGGGCCTACAGTGTATACCGTGAACTCCGAACTACGTTCGGCATAGGGGACACTGCACATGAGCCAGACCGAAGTGAAGGCGCGGATAGGGCTCACCTAAAATCGACAACCCCGGAGCCGGGAATCGAACTCGGACCCTCAGTACGAGAGTCGCGAAAGAAACCACTGCGCTACCCGAGCGCCCCATTCATTTCGATGTTACAGGTAACATATTTAAGCAGCCCACCATTTAATGTTAGATTGCCCACTTAAGCATATTTACACCAATCGCAGTATAAATATTTACAGGCAGTTAGTTCCGACATATCTTTCCTATCATCCGGAACGAAACTTTGATCTTGATTCATAAATACAGCTTGTTTCAAGTCATTCAGAGAGAATAGCAATGAGAGATGGCTAGAAGCTAATCGTAGTGTGATAAAATATGGTAACCCTGCGATTGATTTGAATACTAGCTTCTGTTAAGTTGCAAACGAATAATTTCTGGAGCTGCTGAATATTTATTAGACTCTATTTATTTCATTGCTAGAACTTTAAATCACAGAAAAAGATGCGGTCCTAGGTTTTACCGTAAGTTAATAGCTCAACTCCTAAATATAAAAAATAATAGAAACGCTAGTAAATATTGTATATAAAAGTTAAATTAAGCAGTTAAGTAACTATTTCATATAAAGAGTGTTCGTCTCTGTGGTGTAAGGTTAATATGCCTGCCTCACATTCAAGAGGTCGTAAATTCGAATCTTGATCAGGGATACTTTTTGGATAAGACCTATTTCCGAAGTTTTCCCTTATCCTGAAAGATGAACGACTCTGAGCTCATTTAAGCATCATTTCACCCATTTCATTAGTCCGATAAGACCTATGTTAAAAGATGGTAAATAAAAAATGATAGTGGTGAAGAGGTGTATATGCAATGTTCTAAAATAATTCTTTTTTCATACAACCTTCCCTTGCTGAAAAGTATCCTTCTGCATACCATTCATTGTCTTTCCCCTTCTCATAATTGTCTAGTGCCGCCTTTTGAAGGGCGAAGTAGGTAAAGTCCCATGCCAAGAAGCGCAGCGATAAAAGCATTGGTTATGTAAATACTGTTATAACTAATGACAAATACACGGCTAATGTCAATTCTTTGTTGACAGGCAAGTTTCAATCTATAGGTGAACATCCTTTCTATTTCGTATTATAATTAACATGCATTCTAGAAAGAATAACTCCGTTATGTCACATATTTAATTAATTCGGTTATAAATACACAAATTTGACATGTATCTTCGAGAATTACGATATATCATCATGGTAAATAAGAAATTAATGTTTACGGCCAAACAACATATTCCACGACAACAACCAATAAGTGATGACTAATTCACGTGCACCTCAAAAGATACGTGTAAAGGTAGTGTAAAATCGACTTTAGTGGATTGTTCCCTGAGCGAATTATTACTATATCAGGGGATGAAAAACATTAAGGAATTTGTATGCTTTATTACTATGTTAGAGGCCAGACGGAGGCCCTCATGTAACTCGAGTACAGAAGCACGCGTACTCCATAGCATGCCCTTTATGCTTCCAAAACGACCCCTGAGAGAAAGGAGTGTAAGCTACACCAGATCCAGTTAGCGATATATGTTAACAGATACAGAGTCACTAACGACTCCAGCATAATACCGTTGCTGATGCTAGGCAGCTATGGCCTAGCCAGACGGAACTTGAAAGTCCGGGTGTCGGCGAAACACTTCCAGGATGAAAGAGGATCCCAACATTCCCAGAAAGAAATCTCTCCGTGGCGCCAATTATACCATCCTGGCTGAAAACAACAATTATACAACCCTGAAACACATGAAGCGAAACTGGAGGAAGCCTACTAGCATTCGCTTCCACATGAGAAAACCACGAAAAACCCATGGTAAGATAGGTTGTTTCTACTGAAATCGAACACAGGTCTTCTCGAAAGCGAGCTTCACACGTTACTGAGAAAACATCTCCTTGGTTTTAGTGTGCTGCAGTAATAAATAAAAATTAATTTTATGTACAAGAGGAGTAATGTCAAGGAGTAGATTCGGTTCTTGGATACTCCTTTGGATATTTGAATTAATATGGTGCCATTTGACAGGAAGAAAATGGTTTATGTACATGTCGTGTTTCAAGCAGAGAAATATTTTGTAACGTACAATGTAGGAAGGTTGCCAATTTTGGAGGTTAAAAATGTTTAATCAATTTAATTATTGATAGCCATCCATACGGTCATGTTAGGAGGGCGAGGGATGCTGTTCAGTTCGCCACACAACAACTTCACTCACAAATAACGTAGCTACGTGTACCACCCCTCTCCTAACTGCGGCTTCAGGGACTGCGGTATAATGCATGTCCAGAAATGTGACAGGAAAGCTGAAAGGGAAAATACACCAAAGGACAAACAGTTTGTGTGCACAAACATTACACAAGAGGGCTGTTTTATTTTGCCATATACTTTCGAAATACTGATTACTTACAGTACGGCCGTTGGATCTGACGTTTTGCGGTTGCAGGAGGCGGAAGGGAAGGTTAATAGCACCAACATACACTAATGAGAAATTGAAAAATATCCTTAAAATCATCTTTAGAATGAAAATATGGGTCTATATTATCTTTAAAACACTGAAATACAACTTGCAAATTCATTATCATGCAAGATATTCATTACAACACTACTCAATTCGAATATTTCTTTCACGCCTTCCAGGCGCACTTACTGCTTCTGTTGGTAGTACTGGAAGTTTCTACATCCGGTGTCGTGGTCAGGAAGTTAAAACTGCCTGCTAACGCTAGTCAACAGTATTGCTGCTAGACGTGGCTTCCGTATCCAACACCGTGTTGCCAATTTAATTTTACTGGGACCACGTGACTTCAGTTGCTTACGTTGGTGAAGTTTCTTTGCTATTTTGTGCGTGCGTAAATTCTTATTTTTAGTGTCCTAAGTCCTATTATTATCGCTATTATAATAATAGGGTTACTAGTTCGTGAAATATGCAAATGCGTGAAATATTTAGAATACGCATGTTCCTCTGCTTGAAATCCCCGCTAAAGAACTGGCAATAGCCCTCTTCCCCCTCTCGAGAAATGTCAGAGTCGAAGAACAGCCGGCCAAACTGTAAGAATATACATTCGTGTCGTCATGTTTCCTTGTTAACTGAACATTTAAGTATGTTTCTATGTTTCCAGTCTGATGTTGCATATGGTTAGTGTGAAATTTCACTGTATTTCTACACTAGCGTAAATTGACAAATGAAAGCAAAGAGCTTCAGTGCTCATTGAACATCAAGAAGGAATTTTATATGGTAAATGGGCTTATGCTTATTTTGCCAGAAGCAAGAAGGCTAAGCAGGTTAAATGTGATTTTATTCGATATTTTCCTTATAAAACAAACACTCAGATGTTTCCGATAACCCCTGGCTGTCTTATCAGTACTAATCCTTGATACCGAAATTAAGAATTGCAATGAGTAAAGAAATGTAATCGATTTCAAAGGAGTGTTGTATATTTGTTACGACACGAACAGATGCAGTTTGTTGAGTCGTGTAACAAAAGACACGGGAAAAATAGAATTCTAAGGCATAAAACTTGACTTTGTTTGAAAATGTATTCTTCGGACCCTTAATGGCTGAGTCTAATAATCACAATGGACAAAATAGTCACAAAGGGAGTCTTTGTGGGAAAAGAAGGCTTCAGAAGTGAAAGTTACACACCCACGCTGTGAATAGTGTGAGGACAGACAGTTGGTGGCTTGGGACCGATTACGGCAGTCCTCTTCTTCTGTCTTGGTCGAGGGCAGACCAGAAGCGATTTTTCGGTTCATATATACGTGAAGAACGAATTAAGCTTTATCGAGTAATAAGCATTTCCCTACAGTAGCTCCAAACAGTGATATTGGTAATCCTTGGTCGGCAACTACAAGTTTGATGTAATGATAAAAAGAAGCAGTCATTAAACCAGTTTGAAACAGGAATTCCAGTGTCATTAAAACTATCTTCCTATTACATACCCACACATACCCAGAGAGAAACCTCATTGCTTTACCCTGCGCTAACCACTATTGCTTCAAACGTCCACGTTAACGTGCAACCGTGCGTCACACAATAATATTCGCTTCATCCTGAAATATTGGCATCCGGAGGAATAGGCTAATGAAAAACATCTAACCATCCAATTTTTGGTTTTTCTGTTTTGGGTGTTACAATAAATGCTAAATATTAGCTAAAATATACGTTCAGTTTAATACCTTAATAAATTCATGAAGAATTAGACTATGAACCTGATAATTTATGACTGGCTAGCTACTGAGTCATTTACACCGTGGTGTGTTGCTAAATGAAGTAACAGCTGACTACGTTATAACAGTCTGAATAAAACTTCCAGGTGAACCTTCTTTGAAATGATATCAACCACGTCACTGATATCAACCTCATCACAATTGTGGAACAGACATTTTGAACTTAAATCTACAGCAGCCCACGGAGCAACCGCCGGGAAATAACTTCCAAATAACCTTCACCGAGAACACTTCGATCGCAACACTGAAGATGGCCACTGTAGTTATGGACGAGACCTTTAGAACTTCAATTTTCAGCAGACCATGGCATAACATACAATACACAACATCCAGTTATTTTGACTCGACCTTGAAGGATTACATTCTCTCATATATTTACCTAAGGTTATATATATATATATATATGTGTGTGTGTGTGTGTGTGTGTGTGTGTGTGTGTGAATAATTTAGCCCAGAATGAAACAGCCCCTCCACTCTGAAGCAACGGTTTTAAATAAACATTCGGTTAATCTGGAAAATATTTAGCATCATTCTACTAGAAATATAGGAAGAACATTGGCTGTAAATGCTAAAGTAACATTTGTGTTTTCTCCAAATTTATATAATTTGTTATAGTCATTGGTATAATTGTTATAACCTTTTACTCATTTAAAACTATAATATTTAATATTTCTCATAAATTACGTTTTTAATGAATTATTTAACATTTTGTTTTTCCAGATAATATAGTTAGCCACAATTTAAATAGTAGAACAAAGCTTACTCTGATACAGTATTGAGCAGGAAATTCATTCAGAATGACTTTTGATTACAGAAAATATTTTCCACGGTCTCACAACCAATGAATCACCCTGTATCTGCAATTGACTGAAGAATCATTCCGTTCTTACTGAACCAGTTAATAAAAATGAATTTTGCCTCTGATTCAAATTATTGCTCTCTTTTCGCTTCCTATTTTCTCGTACTAAAGAGACCATGAACCTCCATCGTCTTGAGCTCTCCCAACCCCTATTTTTCCTTATCTCCAACCCCATGCATTGAAATTATTCCAGGACTTAGCCAGGTAATCTTAACCTGCCGTTATACTGGATTTTCCATATAGCTCAGATATATTGTGAAAGCCTTTTCATACATTTACCCTGCTACCAAGTTACACAAAAATAGCACTACACATTTATTTTCAGACCTGGGTACATTAAGAACAAACATAATAAAAAAACAAGCACGAAACAACTTCGCAGTTGTTTGTAGGTAACTTTTCTGTTAGTCACATTACGTTCGAATTTATGCCGAGTTTTCAGGATAAAAGAAAACAAAAGAGAAGGGAAAAAAAGCAAAAAAAAAAAAAAAAAAAAAAAAAAAGCAAATTCAGGACTATATTCAGGGTAAATATTTACTTCAAATTAATCAATTTTAGTTCTTTGTGGTTTATAAACAGCACTTACACAAGTAAATCACTTAACTTTTTTATTATGTTCTGAAGAGATGTGATATCATAGCACCGTGTAGTAGCATTGCCTGAAACTTTACGAATTGGCTAGTGAGGCATGAAATTTTTCATTTGTAATGGAAGTCATTTAGTCCAATTGTCGAACGCTTGCTTTATACTACGAATATTCTCGTGGTGCATAGATTCAAAAATAAAGAAGCTATTCACTTATATCCTGTGTTGAAGTGGTATACAAGATGAAAGGCAATTAAACAAATAAGAAATCGTAAGAGCTGAGGAATTTTATACATTTTCTTAAAATATCAAAGTGACGAAGTATGATCACCTCATTCTGAAGAAGGAAAGGTAACATTAATCTTGCCTGTTGTAACCTTTCAATCTCTTAATTCATTCAACACAAACTTATAATGGTTCTTGTCACACACATACACTCAATCGTGTTTTTGAACCAAATGGACCTGGTAAACGACAGTTAGAAATATAATATGACGCTGGATCAATTTGATACTATCAATGCAGTGATAACCAAATATAATCCCGAACAGGGGCGAAACAGATTGGAATCTAAGTCTCTTATACCTACCACAATATCCATAAAATATTTCTGAAGCAACTTGTATTAGTGCCAGAGTAACAACCCAAGCTATCTATAACTCCTCCAATATTTATGATGCAACACTCTGTTAAGAACAGAAAATGAATAAAATTTCGCTCATAAACTTTAGTTATAATATGATTTTCAAAATAAAAGCTCAGTCACACACAACGTATTTCAAGTTTTTAAAACACATATTTAATTTTATTTCACTACTTTGTGAGTAATTATGGTACTAGTTTATTTTGCGATTCAAAATATGTTATGTACAGGGTTAGTTACTAGTTGTTTGATATTTTTATTTGAAGAGAAAATACATAAACCGACACCGCCGTGTATTTCATTTGGTACATTGTTGTGGCATATTTGCAAATATGTGGGAACTCAAAAAGATAATTTAGCCAAAGCCACACTATAGGTTAAAGCCATTCCGAAATTCAAAAGTCCTACGCTACCGAAATAATTGCAGAAATTGGTATTTATAACCTGAGGACAAGAGCTAACTATATTAGTCATTCCAAATACAGAATAAAGAAATCAACCGACAGCTTGATTCCCGCGAGGTTCTAATCTGCAGAGGGATGTGTGAAAGAGTGAGGAAGTGTGTGAGTGAGTGAGTGAGTGAGTGAGTGAGTGAGTGAGTGAGTGAGTGAGTGAGTGAGTGAGTGAGTGAGTGAGTGAGTGAGTGAGTGAGTGAGTGAGTGAGTGAGTGAGTGAGTGAGTGAGTGAGTGAGTGAGTGGCTGAGTGAGTAAGTGAGTAAGTGACAAGTAAGTCATTAGGCCCATACCTGGTCCGTTTGCGTTTTAAAATCTTGTTTCTAATACATCAATAATTGCTGAGTCATTTAAGAAGTTGCTAGCAGCGGTGAAAACGTATCTACATGTTAACCTGTTAATATGGCATAACTCTCTAGACTCTCAGTGTTGCTTGTTGACGGTGACACTGTGAGTGTACAATTCTGTCTGAAAATTGGTGGAAAGTTGTGTTCTGATAACGATCGCCATTAAATATTTATTAAATAAAATTGGTACTGTCTAGTTTTCACTGTCACCTCGCTAAAAGTATCTAGTTCAGTTATCCCTATCACTTAATTTTGTATTCTATTTTCTCTGTTCCAATCAATAGTTTTTGAAACACTCCGTATGTCTTGAAGCTTATATCTCAGTATGACTTTGTTCAATTTTCATTGTCACATGACAATTAGGATTACGGAGGGGATTCGGTACCGAAACCTGTGGTTTATTGTACCTAAGCCACAAGTGAGACATCCACGGAAGGAAGGATGAGGTGAGAGGAGACAGAGGGTGGCCGACCCAAGGAGCCACGACAGTGGAGATTGCACGGCCCCCACTATATCTCAGTTGGAAACTCACCTAGCAAGCCCGCACAACCGGCATCCCAACCGTCGTGGTCCGGAAACGGCCCACCAGGTCGACCCGGAGACCGGAAACCGTCATACTGGAGGAGAAAGTGTTGACCAGGAGCATATCATCCTGGTACGCAGCGCTGAGACTCCCACTGACACTTTCTACCTGAAAGAGATCACCAGATGAGGGATAATGTGAAATTATAATTGAGATGAAATGGAGAGGAAGTAGCTTCGGGGGATATAAGTAACCTACCCAGCATTCGCTAACTTTCCGGGGGAAAAAAGAAAAAGAAAAAAAAAAAAAAGAAAAAAAAACGTGGTTCAATTAGGTTTCCACGGGAATCGAATCCCTACCTCCCCAGTACGGGCCACAGACGAAACCGACTGAGCCATCCCGCTCGGTCAGTTGACTACGGTTCCTTGTTCAGTTTCCGGTGTCACTTCAGTATTCTTCGCGTAGCAGCGCGTAAACAAATATCCGCGAAGTGCTCTCTTCATTCTTCCACTTCACTGACCGGGGAGTGGAGCGTAACTCTTTTCCGATCTCTACAACAGCAGAACTCACTGTACGTTGTAACTATCACCACAGCTTCACTCTGGGAACTCACTGGACCACCAGCACGTTTTATCGCACTACGTACGCACTCATTAACTCACTTCTAATAGGCTGCACGCTTGTTGATCTAGCTGCTAGACTTTTCGACATATATGTATTGAATGTTCGGGAGGTACGAAGGACCTTCAAAAATAATTCCGTTATTTATTGTTATGTTTACGGTCTTCAACTGGGTGAGAGAATTCATTATCTCTGCCAGTCGGTAGGAATCTTCCAACGATAAATGAGACCCATAACTTCATCTTATTAAGGGCTATACTTCTTTTTGAAATATTCCCGAAAGGAACGCAGTTTATGTTAAAAAGCCTCACTTACCGATAATGGTCACAGGAAAAACATTTCTTTAAAGTTTATGTCAATAAATTTAGTAGCAAAACATGGAGCTTATTCTGCATCTGAATTTTAAAGAACTGGTTATTAGACAGATCTGAATAATATGTGAAATGATTCATTGCCGCAAGGTTCCTACAGGCATAAATCAGACAGCAAAATAGTACTAAAAGAATCGGGTACGCTTCATCGCAAATTATGTATCACTTTTAGAAGTTTGGAAGGAAAATACACCTATGTTCACATTTATATTACGATAAAACAAGGTATATTCTGAATTAAAGTATAACTTGCTATATCTCCATGCTCTTTGTGCTAGGTTGCATTCTACTACAGATATGTCTTATCCACACATCGCGTAAAGTACGTGTTTTGAAGCCCTGAAGTACACATACTTTTAGAAAATGTCCCGTTGCGTATCAGAGCGAGCATTTCGTTCTCTCTCTGTCTGCCTGTCTGTCTGTCTCTCTCTCTCTCTCTCTCTCTCTCTCTCTCTCTCTCTCTCTCTCTCTCTCTCTCTCTCTCTCTCTCTCTCTCTCTGTATGTGTGTGTGCTAGTATGAACTGTGTGACTAAGGAAAGCTGTTAGTTAAGCCCAAACTGTATATCTAAATTCTGTATCTTTATCTGCAACAATATTTTCCTTCACAAATATTTTTTACGTGGAAAATTTTCAATGTCATTCATTTTTTAAACACGACTAAGTTTTTTATTAAAGTGCTTTATAATTTTAAGATGTTTACATAGCAAATAGTATTTATACCTTGTTCTACAAACAAAGTGGCAAGTCCTTTTTAATCGGAAGTTACTTGGTATATAACTGTGTTACTGAAGAATCACAAGAGAAAGACAAAAACAAACCTCTTTAAGGCACAGTTTAGTTTAAAGATCTTCTTTGGGCATCAGAAATGTCGGATGTATCTGATATAGGTTTAAATTTCTCATTTTCTGAGTTTTAAAGAATTACAAATGTGATTTTATTTATGGACACCTATAACTGCTTTGCTTCTCAGTTTCCCATTTGTTTTGAAATTGAAGGATCACATACGCTTACTGTTTATCAGACTTGAGGTTATTTTTTAATTTTCTGGTGCTTGTAGTAGCTTCTTGCCATGTCGTACAAAGAGAATGGAATTCCTAAGACAGCACAAATACAATTCCTTTAAAATATTCACTGTGTATTCGTTTTGTATCTTCCATGCATCCACAGAGAAATGTGTATAATGAAACCATTTGTGCAAATCTTTACCTTTATTAACATTAACTAGATAAAAACAAGGTTTCATAGTAATAGCTTATAGAAACTATATGTCAATGATCGGTACTTTATAAAGAATGTAGCACTGCAATTTTATAGGAAACTTTCGGCAACTGCTTTTCTAAATTATAGGTATACCTTCCAATACTGAAAAAGTAGGTAAAACAAAGATTAATTATTTTAAATATTTATTTATTAATGATAAGCTATATACAGTTGATTATATCGGTTATTAAGTCATTACTCTTATTTACAGTATCATTAATTCCTCAATTTTACTCTTTAATTCAAGTTCTGTCTTCGCTCACTGACATATCCATTTATTTCTCACTTTGTTTAAAAAACTGTACCAAATTTTACCTCTTTTTATAAAAAATTTTAGTAATTGATAACTATCTATCCTAAACCATTACTTACTGATGCATTCTTATATCCAAATTTCGATACCCTGACATTTAAGCATTATATGTTCTAAATTCTCATTTCCATAACATATTCAACTTACACTTGTGAACACTGTTCATTAGGTCACATTCCTGATGTCACTATGCAAAACCTTCTCACTTCCTTTTGTTTACAATTTATAAGTGTTTTTTTCCTACCTAAGTATCTTTTATTTTTTACAGAACACTTCAAAACTCTAATAAACAGCTCAGTAAACATTGTCTGTATTTCTATAGCCTCAGATATCTTCCTGGCTGTATTCCATAAATGATCGTCATTTTTTATTCTTTTCCATATCTCTTTTATTCCATTTCTTTTCAAGTTTTTCCTGAGATACTTTGCCTATGAATTTCCTTTTAAAATTTTCCCCTGATATTATAGGCACCGCTTTAATAGATTTCTTTCTTATAAATTTAAGATTCAATACTAGTATTCAAATATGCTTTTATTAATATTTTCCGTAGTTGTCACACTCTCCAGTACTATTTTTGCTGACTTAACAATTATTTTACTATATATTGCTAGCTGTACAGTAACAGGGAATCTAAAAGCAGAAGACAACCAAGTGAAGTAGTTTAGATATGAACACCTTTCGTGCTACCTTCAAGGGGCACTGCTTTTTCTCGTGTAATGTTGATGAAGCTGGTTTCAAAATATTCAGTTTTATCGGGATAAAACATATTCTGTTATGTGCATATATAACCAACCAGTTAGTTTAAAATCAGTGGCCTTAAGCAATATCCTTGTGGGGCAATATGTGTCTGAAGGAAGTAAATTTCTTCCAGCGGAAGAATAGAAAACAATGCCACAATTAACGGAATGTGAAATATTAGGCCAATTGCAGACCATTGTACTCGTACATGGTCTACGTGCACATAATTGGGAAATGGCCTAACAATCAATATGTCATTATGTTGCCTTACAACAGCAATTTATTTGAATATAATCATGGCCTTTTAATGAAGGTATATCTTGAATTTTTTGCTGTAAATTGCGGAGAAAAGAGTTTTGATTTGCATATGATATGAGGGTTAAAAGTATGGTTTAATTATTAATTTAGAATGAACTATAACTAGTAAATAACATTTCAAATTCATTTGCACAAGGAAATTTGATTACCACCTAAGTCCGATTTAGCAAAGCGAGTGGGATGGCTCAGACGATTTCGTCTGTGGCCCACATTCAGTAGCCCAGGGTTCATATCCCGTGGCCGACCTACCTGACCCTTGGGCTTTTCGGGGATTCTCCCTGCTCGCTAGGCGAATGCTGGGTATGTCAATTACATCCCCGAATTTCCTCTCCCCCCATTTCTGCTCTACTATCATTTCATATCATATCTGATCTGGTGGTCTCTTTCAGGGTAGAAGTGTCGGCGAGTGTCTCGGCGGTGCATGGCAGCATATGTTCTGAGTGAACCACTTCCTCGTCCAGTAGGTCAGTTGCCGGTCTCCGGACCGATCGCTGGGGCCGTCTTCATACCTCAGTACGGGGAATATCCGTTGCCCTGTCCTGCTGGGGAGGTTTCCAACTAAGTAAAATATAGGGACTCTGTCCACTGCACTGTTGTGGCTCCTTTAGACGGCCGCCCTCTGTCTCCTCACGCCTCATCCTTTTTCCTGGGGATGTCCAACTTGGAGGCATAAGCTACAATAGACAAGACTAGTCGCAGTGCCGAATCACCTCCGAAATAAAATGTGCAACATGATATCCGTCTGAGAAATCGCATCTCAGCTGTTTGTAGCGTCCTTTTAGACGATCTATTGAGGAGCAGTGTTAACTGGCAAATTAAATTAAATTGTTTAAACACTGCAGTTTATTAACTAATCTTAAATGACAGAGTAATAAACCCTTTCATTGTTTGTGTAGATCTATGTGGCTCGTTGCATAGGTGTCGGCCTTCGGATTTTATGGGTTCAAACATTTCCTTGACTAATGATTTTTAAGTGAGCTTAAAAGCTACAGCCCCATTTTGGTGGACTTACTGGCATTATAATAATATTATGATTATTATTAATTTATTTACCGATAAAGCTTTATAAGAATAAATTACACGTTATTGTAGCTCATCGGCAATTGCGTCTTTTACTATTAACTTCGAAAGACAGATGTCGCGAAGTTCCACTTTAAAGACACATTGAGAAACATACACGAATATACGTATCCGAGATAGGTGTATGAATATTTAATACACTGGTAAACATAGGAAACTTAATTTGCGTTAATAGTATGCAATTAGATTCTGAAAGTTTATAAAAGTTTTTCAAAGTGGATGTTGAATTTTGTGGTAATTAGTTCCTCTCAAAAGCATATGTGTGTGCTTGTGTAAGGTGTTATTTTTAATTATTAGCTGGTATTACGCACTAATGAATAACGAGGAAAACTCCAATATCTCTGATGGTGTATATTACATAGTTCTTAAAATATGTAAAATGCGAGTAAGAAATTTTAACGTGTTTTTCATATTATCTCTACAAATTAAATTAGAGTGATCTGAAGAGCTGGCATTTATTAGTTTTACCGTTTAGAAGACGTAGCGAGTAATCTGTGGAAAATCTAATTTAACCTGGAACATTAGGGTATAGGGTATACGACAGAAGCGAACTCCCCGTGCACTTCAGCCTATGTGAATCTGCTGAAGCTATCATACACCACGATGAAAGGATGAAGTGAAGCAATCAAAGGATGACTACAGTGTGAAGATGCGCAGAAATCCCAAACAGCTTCAATTTCAAAGAATCTAGAGTTACCCAGAAAGCCTGATAGACGACCTGTCGAGCTAGGCAGTCCTCCAGTAGCCACTGGAGTACTGATTCCGTGGCGCAAGCATTCACCCCATTTGTGTCGTTCCAGCTCACTTTACAAAATCTAGAAGGATACCTATGTGACAAGGAAGAGGAATGTTAATGAAATTTGGGCAAATAAGTCCAGGTAGATAAAAGCCTCACCATACTTACCAACCAGGGAAAACCACACAAAACACAATGCGTGCATCACAGTGTCACTCCAGTGCAAAGTAACACAGTGGGTTGGCTCACCATCTGTCGATGTTTTGTGCTGTTTGCACATAAAATGTCCACGTACAGACAAACGCTTCGGACAGCCCACAAACCTGGATAGAGTTATGCTATTAAACTTCCAGGTTATTTTAAAAGGGCATACTGCCTTAAAACAAAGAGTAAATCAAAAACCCATTATTGCAATTTTAATGATAATGGGAAACAATGAGCAACATTCGACCTATTTAATTCAGTGTATCTACAGTCAGGAGTTATTACAAGCAAAGGTGTAGACATCGAAAATAATTATATAATGTGATTATAGAATAAATGAATAAGTTCCTAGTTATAGAAATGTATAGCACAAGCTTCTTTACCCGCCTATGCATTTTATACTGATTACGTGCCCAAGTGGTGACAATAAGTTTAGCTTGTGTTAAGTTTAAACTCTAGTGAAGTTTTGAGGGAGGTGTTAATTGGTGTCAAGTAGCATTTCGCCTCTCAGCACGCAAGGTTGCTTGTAGCCACAACAGAGGAGGTTTTAGTCGATCGGACGTTCTCCGCAACCAGTCGACTGTCCAGTGACGGGTTTTAGGGACAATTTATGATAGCTCATCATAATAATAGACCTCTTCTGTGGTTTAGATCTAGATCTAGATCACGCGTTTAAAACCGAAGAAAGGTAATGCATTTTTCGAGTGTAAATATTCTAGACAGGGATTTGTAAACAAACCTCAAGCCTGGTAAAGAGAACTTTGAGCAAATTAAACAGTCGTTTATGCCATGTGATGTATAAGACGCTATGTGACTTAAATTGCGGCCATAAATAAAAACGAACTTTCTTTAGCATAATATTAAACATGTAGATTTTCACTGTTCTGCTATAAACTAATGAGTGTTAAGAATGTATGGAGGCCGACGAGTACTAGATGTACAGAAACAGCAGAAGAGTATGTGAAAGGTATTCTAAAATGTGACATTTTTGCCAGTATCACTACAGAGTTTATTTAGTGTGGCTATGCAGATTTCTTATTTTGAATCCGGTGCCGTATTGATTACATTTTAGGTGTTTAAGATAAAGCTACGTTGCGGGTGAACAGAAGAAAAAATGTCAAGTGCACGTAAAATGTAGTTGCAAATTGCAATAGTCGTATTGAATGAAATGGCCAACATAGATTATAATAGGCATCATAGAGTGCTTAACTCTCTCTGTTTCCAATATATACTGTGACGATTCTTAAAATGTCACTGCAAATCATGCAGTACAGCAGTACATAAAATATTTACAGGTATCTTGTAATTTCGGTGAGGTCTACACTAGTCCTTATTTTACTTGAAACCTTTCAGCACCTTTCTGCATTGCTTTTTCATTTGGAGGAGGAGTTTTGATCTACTTAGGGGCCTTAGTACTTCGGCTACCGCTACTGTTATTTAACGTATATCGTTCTGTATTTCTGAGTCCCTATGCTTTGGGATTGGATTAGTCTTGACGGACATTTGAACCCGACACACAGAAAATTCGCTACCTAGAAGCCATGATGCCCCACTACGGTTGCATGGAGATCTTGTCATTAGCGCAATGAACTCTGTCACGCAATGGACATTCACTTTTGTTCTGAGTAAGGTAATCCTGGAGCTGGTTCTCACTAAAGGATCTGTTTCCCATAGTAACCTACTTGGATGACTATAACAGATGATTAAAGAATACCTTTAGCACACATTTTATAAACTTTCACTTTATACAACAGATATTTTAAGTAACGGCGAATACGGAAATAGTATTGTCACGAACCCATTATTTACGAAAGTGCGCCGCAGAGAGATAATGGACGGATGGTGTATCACGGAGATAAACAGCCTGCCTAAGCAGATAAACATAGCGTGGAGAAAAAAGGCATTCCAAACAAATAAAGAGATACGTGGAACATTCTAGTGAAATCTTGATTGTCTTACAGAACATTCGCTTTCTTGTTGTTGCAGAATATTCCGAAAATATCTAATAATATGCCTAGAGGTATTTAAGGAAGCGGCGACTTTTAAGGAAAGTTATAAACAGAGTCCTAAGGAGAGAGTGTAATCAGAACTTAATTGTGTGAAAGCCTTTGTTTGTGGTCAACGACTTTGGAAGATTGTATTGCTTATGCTACGTAATTTTGCTGTAATCTGCAAGTGTACCAAGTGTATTTCTACGGAAATAAGGAACGTTTTGAATTTCTGCAACTTGGACTTTTAATTCTACGAACCCACAAATTCACACTTGGTGTCAGGAAGTGGAACATACAATGGATGCTACATGGCAAAAATTCTAGAAGAACTGAAATAAATGAGAACGGTGAACGATAGCCTGAAGACGGCTAACGGCAGCATCACCGAGAAGATGGAACAAATGAAGACCGAATTAACAACGAAGACGGAAACGGCAAACAACAACCTGAAGGCCAAGATGACCGAATTGACCATGGAAATGAAAGCGGCAAACGAGGCCCTCGTCGCAAAGTTTGAAGAACAGTTGACCGGCGTGAGGGGTGACGTCGCGGAGCTGGGTAAGCCGATGGGTCAATTGGACGAGAGCCTTAACCACTTAGAGGGAAAGGCCGACAATAACACCAAATCCCTGAATGATATGGTGGAAGACATCGAAGACCTGGCGAGCCACGTTAACAAACTGGAGGGAAAGGCCGACAGAAACACAAAGTCCCTGAACGCCATGGTGGAGGACGTCGTGGGTAGGAGGCTGAAGGATTTATAGATTGACGCGGCGGGACGCGACAAAACACCTGCGCGCATCAAACCGCCAAAATACGAACGGCGCAACAACTTTGGAAGTCTTCGGCGGCCAGTTCGATACAGTGGCCAGGCACAACAAGCGGTCGCCATAGGAAGAGACCGCACAGCTAATAATCAGCCTCCAGGGACGGGCCACAGAAGTCCTGAACGTGGTCTAGACAGCGGCGATGCCCAAGGATATCTGGGAGGCCCTGGAGAACCGCTTCGGAAACTACCGCTTAGCCACAGCGTACCGCAGCCAACTTAAGTCAAGGTCTCAGCAGCCAGGGGAGACGCTGCAGGAGTTCATCCTGGCAATCGAACAGTTGGCCTCTAATGCCCTAGTCGACCTCCCACCAGAGTTCGTATCCCGAGAGGCTGCCTACACATTTTTTGACGGGGTACGTGACACTGAGATTCATCAGCACCTAATGCTCGGCGACTACGCCCTACCCGGACCAAGGGACGCTGCCCGAAACTTCAACAGTCGTGGCAAGGACCGTACTGGGTGGTGAAAAGGATTAACGACGTGGTCTACCGCAACCAGAAGGTGCCCCGTGGGAAGATGTTGGTGGTACACTTGGATCCCCCGTAGGGGAGGGCATCCGTCCCCTCCACCTGCCGTGCTGCGGGCGCTGCAAACACCTAGCTCTCGTGGTACTTCTGAAGTTACTAGAGGAACCTCGGGCCGAACATTCGAGCCCCTTCCTGATTGGGAGTTGTTCGGATTGGGTTGGACTCGAGGGGGCAGTGGTTCCCGATACCCGTGTGTGATCGGGTACGTCTTCGGACTGGGTTGAGGGAAGCCATTAATATTCCCGCGTACTAGACAGCATAGCTAGTAGAAGGTGTGCTAGCTCACCAGGCGGCCCCACCGGGGTCATTTCGATGGCCTTCCCATTTTGGAGTTGGCACGCGTAATTGCCGTATCCACTTCCATCTCATCTTAAGTCCACAGGACCAGATGGGGGGCTTGTTATTCTCTAGGTCTTGCTCTTTGGAAAGGCTCACGGAGGCGCCGGGCGCCCTTTTGGGACAGCTTGGTAACTCCCTGATCGAAGGAGGCCTGGGTCTTTGGTTCCACGGGTCCAGGACTAATGGGAATAGAACCTCTGACATTAACATTAACGGTACACTTGGATCGTCTGCCCACTAAGATGATGCTGTTCGGGACGACCAGCCTTGAGGAGGGAGCAGTATCACGAACCCATTATTTACGATAGTGCGCCGCAGAGAGATAATGGACGGATATGTATCACGGAGATAAGCAGCCTACCTAAGCTGATAAATATAGCGCGGAAATAAAAGGCAAGCGAAACAAATAAAGAGATAAGTTGAACATTCTAATGAAATCTTGATTGTCTAACAGAACATTCAATTTCTTGTTTTTTACAGAATATTCCGGATATATCTAGTAATATGAGTGGAGGTATTTAAGGAAGCGGCAGAGTCGTAATGAGAGAGTGTAATCAGAACTGAATTGTGTGAACACTTTTGTTTTGGGTCAATGACCTTGGAAAATTGTATTGCTTATGTGACGTAATTCTGCTGTAATCTGCAAGTTCAACAAATGTATTTATACGAAAAAAAGAACGTTTTGAGTATCTGCAACTTGGACTTTTAATTCTACGAACCCACAAAGTCCAGTATGCTATAAATCATATTGGAACAGTAGGTATATTCAAGTTTTAAAACCACTTCTCTACTTACCCTCCCTATGTGATGACTAAAGCCATAAACCATTTGGGAAATAAGTTTAACCAATGCGTGTGCATCCCAACTGGACCGCGGCCTCACTTTCACTCCGCATGTCAGGGCAAAGGTCAACCTCGGCCATGCTGCGCTCAGGCAACTGTACCCCATTTTCCGCTCTGAAATGCCCATCAGACTTAAACTGCGGCTGCATCGTGCGATTGCTCCACCTCTGATGCTGTACGGATGCGAGGTCTGGGGTTACATTCCTCATACCACCCTCCGCAGGCTGCAGGCCGTGCAGAACAGCGCTTTAAGGATGATCTACGTTACCGACCGCAGGTTCCCATAACACTTCCTACACACCCAGTCCGGCGTACCCTACGTTGAGGACGTCGTGTGCGAACGAACGCGCACGTTGGATGCCAAGATCAATCCACACCCAAACCAGCTGGTGAACACACTGGGTCAATGTAACCACCTTCTCCCAAGGAGACGGTGGGTGACAAAGTCTGCCTCTCCTCCTTCATTCCCAAACACCGCCAGGCTATACCGTACCGTGTTTGGTTGCGGCTGGAAGGGTGACACCTGCAGCTGCGCCCGAGAGCGAGCGGCCGACCTGTACAAATCAATTCCTGAAACCTAACTCCATAAGTCCTCTCGCTTCTGCTTCCCCCCCCCCCCCCCCCACACGCTTGACGGATCACCAGCAACCGTCTAAATCAAGGTGGATCGGTACACCCCGGCAACCAGAAGCATCAGCAGAGACCAACTGCGCCGTCAAATACGACATGTAAGCTTGCGCAAGAAGACATTAACTATTATACCACACGGGTAAATCTGCACAGTGGATAGGTACCGTGTTGTGTTACCCTCTGCCCGGGAGAACCCAGGCGACCTGCTCTTG
The DNA here is from genome assembly GCA_030765055.1 of Mantis religiosa. NCBI lineage: Eukaryota > Metazoa > Arthropoda > Insecta > Mantodea > Mantidae > Mantis > Mantis religiosa. The sequence goes on from CM060950.1 coordinate 99,227,747, forward strand.
GCTCTTGGCTTGGCTCTTGGCATCTAAATGGGTGTGTGCCTGTGGGTGAGTGTGAGGTTTTGTGTGAATGACCTGGTGGACATGGAAACAAATCATTAGAATAATTTTAGTTCTGGTGAGGCTTAGATGTTCGATCCAGCGTACTTCTGGAAACGTCTGTCGGGTTCTCTCGAAGGTTCCTCTTTCTGTCGGGCTACAAAGCGACGAAGCCTTTCGTCGTACTTGTAGATGTTGTGTCTTATGAGGTGCTGTGATTTCAGGGTCCGCCTCGACGAGTATCGTATCACCGCTAATTGCTATGGAGTTGATGTGGTGATTGGAGAGGGAATTTGGACTTTTACTCAGGGTTCTTGTAAAATAAAGTCTCCTAACGCTTTTGTGTCGGTGTTCCGAGTAACCTGGATGTATGCAGGTTTTCAGTAAATTACGCCCACTTGCATAATATAAATATACTTGCCCGAAGCTTTAACATATTTGTCTTAAGAGGATAATATTGTGGGACACATCTTGTGCTTCACGGGAAGCAAATTATATCGCGCTGAATGGAGCTGCTACGTTCGCCCAGCTCGAGACTTCGCTAGGCTGCCCTGACTTCACCTCAACACTGCCTATCCTACAAATATCTGAAGCTTCCCAATTTTCCTAATCCACGCCAATGTTTCTCCCATTGATAACTTCAGTTTCATCTTTGCTTTAATTGGTTCCCTCTATGAACTTGAATATTCTAAGGACATTCGGAAATAATTTCTGTGGTAAACTCTTTTCTCCTAAGGAACATAAACTCTTTCGCTACACAAAGGGAATACCAATAATCTCTAATGTCCCCCACCAAGGGTAGCAGCAGCTTTGAGGAAGTTGCCCCTTACTTGCACGAAAACCTAGCTGACTTTCCTTAGTAACTATGCCTGTATGTTTTGGTGACGAATAAGTAAATACCGGAGGAATTAGCACTTGCATACAGTACAAGTTAGCTGGACACAGAGTAAGAATGGCGTCAGATGTACAGCATGGCCATCAAATGTGTATACTTCGAAAACAACGTAACATAGTACTCTGCGAGCCAGTGAAGCATTGCCTTTCAAGTATATGTAGACGCAAGGTCAAGGCGTTTTGTTTCCTCTCGCTATGAGGCGGTTGTCATGCTCAGGCTATGCGTGTCTGCAGGTGTGTACATGTGACACCATGTGCAGTACAGCTATGGAAAAATGCACACGCCTTTGGCCTTAACTAATGGTATCGACGATCATACCACTTTATGCATATTTTCAAGGGCTTGCCAGTGATACATTTTTGCATATACTAGTATAAAGCCATATATGTTTTCTATTGACAAATACATAACTGGTACTAACTTCTGAATTAATAATATTTAATATTTTATTTTGATGCAAGAATGGGCGGTCAGAAATATCGCTACACGTCCGATGTACCACGGGTGCTAGATTTCCGCAGCATTCGCAACGGAGCAGCTGGAAATGTGGGAAAACTCCATTTCGGGGCACGCGGGGGTACTAGAAGACAAGTTGTAAAGAATTCGCGCACGAATTACGGGAGGTCAATAGTGACAACTATCCCCAACAAGGAAGATATCGCCCGCTCGGTAGTGTGGTGGTAGCGTGTCTGTCTCACGTTCAAGCGGTCCCGAGTTCGAATCTCCGTCAGGGTCAGTTATCTTGATAAGGGTTTTCCGGGGTTTTCCCTTATCCTGCAAGACAAATGTCGGGTAACTCTAAGCTCTATGGACCCTGGACTCATTTGAGCGTCATTTCCCCATTCCATTCATCGTCCGATATGACTTAAGGTTGGAGGACGTAAATTAAAAAAAAAAAATAAAGAGGAAGGTATCAAATGTTGAATAACATGGAGCTGTGGTCACAGGTATACGGAACGTAGAGGCGCGCGAGAGACCCTAGCAGTTCCTTACTCAAACACCCGTCCCATTACTGAAGCTGCACTGTTAAAAATGAGCACTCTATTGTCTAGGGGAAGTGGGTAGTCAGCGAGAATCGAACCCGGGACCCGCGATCTCGAATATATATCTGGCACTTTACTGCCATCTGGCTCGTTTTAGGTATATAATTGTATAGATTGAGATACGGCGTAGGGACTGCCCTGACCCATCTTTATAAAACATAGCGATACATCCATATTTTTATGAGAGGAAAATTACCAGAATAATCACCTTAGAATAATAGTCTGTACGATGCACGCTAACTACGAAACGCGTATGTACCTGCACATAACTGTCACTAAAATAACCATTTAAAATAAATGAATGTTTAAACAAAACTTGACAGTATTTTCGAAGACGTCTAAGTGTGGTTGAGTGCTCTTCTTACCGCGAGTAAAATGTCCATTTTCCTCCTGATATGACAGGTATCACAAAAGTCAATAAGGAAAGTCAAAACGAGTCCAGGATGGATGATTTAATACTAGACGTCTAAATATGGATTTGTGTTCTCTTATCAAAGAGTATCTCTTTGGTATTATTAAGTTTCTAGTTAAAGGGAGCAAGAACTTAATCTAATAGAATGTTTTAGTTCTGCAGGAACAATTGGTTGTATTGTTGAACATGTTTTATATCGATGGTTACTGTTTGATATGTAAGGTTGGATTCCCGTTGCCACTATTTGTTACTCATAAATTAAGTCAGTCAATCACTAAAGCCTTTACTGGAAGAAGACAATAGAATGAGGTTTTGTCTGCGGCTTGCTCTGGAGGTACAAGAAGAGAATGGGAAGATCAATATCCTTTGTGTATCTCCCTCCCGGGCCCTATGTTCGATTTGAGTCCCAGAATCCCAACTGAGGTAATGGGATTGTAGCACTTGAATCGCTACCGTCTGTGTCCTGTTATGCTGCCACATGACATGCCAAAATCTGTGGTATACGGTAAATGTATGCCAAAATGTGGATGTGACTCTTGCTTTATGTGACCTAGCCATTACTGTCTGAATTTTAAAAGTTTTAATTTGGGCCCTTCAAGTAATCTGATTCCTCATATGGCACTTTAGTACATAGACTTTTTGGGATAAATCTCGTGTTTGATCTGTGCTACCGTTTGGGATTCTTCGCAAGCTGTTGGTATTAGAATTGAGTATACCTTCCCTCCTGTGGCCATTGGTGATATTGCTGATGTTGCACACAGAAGTAACGGATTTTATCCGCAAACACTTGCATAAGGCTCACTGTGAGGGCTTTTAAAATTTGACCTTCACGTATTACTCTCATTACCTTCATCATCGACGGAGCCAGAAAATGTAGTGACACACAGTCAGGTGTTTATAACTCCCATGGGCTAGTTTGCCAAGAAGATTAGGTTGAAGAGTAAATTTAAATATTTTCTTTGGTTAGAGTTTCCTATTTGTTATTTTCTACTTCCCTTTCCTAACGATATCGACCTGCTAAACTTCCTATATTTGGTGATGCAGCCAGATATGCCTTCTGTGGAGTTATCAGTTACTACCGGGATTTAATATCACTTAGCTTGTTATAGACTTCAAATTAAACGTATTTGTGGAAGTAGCAAAATCAGTTCAATACTAATTTGTTCTCCGATTCTGCAAAAATTGTTTTACAAGCAATGGAACGTCGATACCCTCCATCTATGTATGTCTAATACTTTGAGGTAAACCTTCAACATTCAGTCGATACTTATACATTATTCTGTTCAGTAATTTAAATGCATTTACATTTAACTTTATTCCACACAAAGAATTAAACTAGGTTAAGACTTTGCGTTATTGGCTTCTATATGTCCCCCAACAATTGCTGGACTATAGTTACTTACAGGCTGACTATTTCCTGTGAGTAAAACATTTCTAAACTTCTGCCTCTAAATGAAAAACGTGCTAAGCAATGGCGGAACAAAAACAAATGTTAGCATTAGAGGAGTTCTAAATGAGGCCCCTTCAGCTCACACATTAAATCTAGTTTCTGCAGTAGTCTGGTTTGATATGAACTCACTCTCAGCCATTACGTTCACCTCTACGATGTCGAATATCGTAAATCCAAAGTATACAATTCCTAACGTAAGATGTGAGATAAAACAGAAATGGTTATATCTGTTATTTTCTACCATCCAATTGTCAAAGTTAAACCCGTGGCACTAGTGGCCATATCGGACCAGGGCCTGCTAACCCTACTGCCGGCCTCACGCCCACATACGCAATGTAGAGGTGAGCGATCATCCAAACGATACGGGGAGGAGATGTGATCAGTATCCCGACATCACCAGCCGGAAAGTTGACTTTCATGATCAGGGTCATTTACCTATCGCAAGCTCTTCAGTTTCCTCAGATGCTGAGTGGGCACTGGTCCTATACCCGTGAGATAAAATCCCTACCCCCAGGGGTGAGATCGAACCCGGTTCACCTTCCGTGGCAGGGTACCAAAGCATGATGCCTTAGTCCACTACGCCACGGCGCACGAGTCCATCCAATTGTGCAAAAGTGATATTGAATAATACTATTTTGCAGTCGACAGTACCAAAGATAACAAAGGAGTGTGCAAAATTAACTGAAAAAATATTCTAGCGCGGTGATAAATCACACAATACAAGAAACTTGAATAAGCATGTTTCATTCATATACGAAAATAATTAACAGAAACTCTATTGAAAACAAATTTACGAGTTCCTCGTTGCTCTCGGAACATGATGCCCCGAAATGTAAATATAACCAGCGGAAACATAATGGGTTCCATGGTTTTAGACACGACAAGATACTATTAAGAACTAGTAATAGAACAATGATTTTTTGCTGCGTAATGGAACAACACATTTTTGGTGGCTGTTTTACAATTATTTATGTATATTTTAAGAAATACATGATTCCTTTTCAGTTTTTATAATAGGAATTCATTGATTAAGGCAATATTACCATTTTTTCTGTATGAGCTAAAATATTTGAAAATAGTATAAAAGCCCGCCTCGGTAGCGTAGATGGTAGCGTGTCTGCCTCTCGTTCAGGAGGTGCCGAGTTCGAATCTCGGTCAGGGTGAGTAACCAGAATAAGGCTTTTTTCAGGTTTTTCCCTTATCCTGAAGGACGAATGTCGGGTAACACTAAGATCTATGGACCCTGGTATCATTTGAGCATCATTTAACGCATTCCATTCATCGTCCGATATGATTTAACGTTGCAGGACGTAAATTACAACAAAAAAGTATAAAGGAATGCTTTAGAACATAGTTCAGTGAATAGTTCTCCAATTTTACAGCCCTTTTATTCAGCTTTGGATATCGATGTCTATAATCAGTAGAGGTATCGTGTTGAACTAAGTGGATACTATTATAGTCAATTTACTGAATAATAACCCCAAATATTAAAGGTTTTCTACATAAAATAATAAACCTTTCAAAACTCTAAAAAGGGCCCAAAATAGTATACATCGACCTCCTACTTACCGCACGGATGGCTAAGTAACGCGTATTATAGATTTTTTAGCTTATAAGTTGTACCAGGCGGGGGATTACCTCGCTCACATAGATTCATTGCGGCTAAACCCACAGCAGTAGGGCCGCAATGAATGAACTACAGGAGGACACAAATAGACAATCACAGAGTCCTGCATAAGTACGAAGCAATTCTAGGCTCAACGTCTGGAGTTAGCTGAGTGAACGATGCAACAGACGTCAACCAAGCATAGTACGGGATTACTCCTTTCTTTAAGCAAGCATCTGTGCGATCTGTTCCAGACAACCATACACCACGAAACTTAGAAGCACATATGAATCATGTGAAGAAAGGGAATATAAGAAAAATATTCCAAAGGAAGTCGTGCTAGATTAGAAACCACCACAGCAGTCATATAGCTAACAGGATAAACCACGAAAGACCAGAAAGGACAGTGGAAAGGAATGGAGCCTGGTATCTTCTGAATAGAACTTAACACGTTATTACTGTAGAGCCAAATCGCTAGGTAATAAATGCATATCACTTCAAATAAACAATCCGAGCGGCATTACTCAGGCGTGTTGCTCTGTGGCCCCCATTCCGGACGCCAGGGTTCGAATCCCGTGGCTGACCTACCTGAACCACGGCTTTTTCGGGGGTTTCCCAGGTGGCCAGGTGAATGCTGGGTAGTTTATTTACATCCCCCGAATTTCCTGTCCCTCCATTTCACTTCCAGTATCGTTTCACTTCACCTCTGACTGATCTGGTGGTTTCTTTCAAGGTAGAAGTGTCAGCGGCAGTATCAGTGGTGCATGGCGGGAAGATATGATCTGAGTAAACACTTTTTCCTCCGCGGAACCGCCTCCGGTCTCCGTGCCGACCTAGTGGGCCAATTCAGGAACGCAGCTGGCAGTGTAAGCCTGACTAGTCTTTTCAGCTCTGGGAGGGGGGCGGCCTCCGAACTATTTCGGCCTGGAGCGCGAACCCACCTAGTAAAGTAGGGTACTAGGGATCCATCTGATAAAGTGTAGGGACCCCGCCCCCTGTGATGTAACGACTCCTTGGAGTCGGCCGTCCTCATTTCCTCTCACCTTATCCTCCCCCCCCCCCCGAGGGTGCCTAAGTTTTGGCATAAGTACAAACGAACAGTCTGGTCGAGGTGCCGAATCCCCTCCGAATAATCCAATCCAATCGAAAACATAACCGCAACGGTAATTATTAAGTCTTGGATTTGCATGCAAATGCATTTCACATACTTTCAATACACTTCTAACATATTTCTGCATCTCTCGCTTCTTCTGAATCATTTTAATTTTATAAGAGTGTTCTTATTAGTAAACGTATGAGTTTGCGGGCGGAATTTGGAAACACATGTTATTGTTCATTCTTGTAAAAGAGAACATAATGCAATGCTACTGTGTACAATCCCATAGTGCGTATTTTCCATACATGTCACACAGGTATTTGGAAATTTGGTAGATCATGAAGGCAAGCATAACTTTACGTTTGATAGTGCAGGGAAATCCGAGCGCTATGATTACCAGATGTGCTAAACGTACCCTTCTTCTTGCTCGGTATTTTACATATTATTTATTAATAGCGCATTAAAAGAAACAGTCGTTTTCCTGTTGCAGTTCACTTAAGCCTTATAAAATTACCATTTCAGAAAAGCTAGCAGAGGGCTGCTTAGTTGATGGGTCGTTCATTTACCTATCTAGGCAGCTCCAGCAGTTAGACGGGCCATCAAAGCCAACAACAGATAGAAGCTTGTACGTTTCACTGCGGCTTATAGCCTTCTCTGGTCGCTCAATCTTATCTCTTTCTCCTGGTCGTGTTGGACAAAATAGGTCTAGCTATAACGAGTGAGGTGCCGACCTTGGTTGTAAAACCTATAATTATGCATTTGATACATGAGTGTGCGTAGAGATATTCAATTTAGGACGTTCAATTTTAATAACATATTTATCGAATCATTATTACATCTAAAATTCCTAGAAGTTACGTCTTTCTCTTTGTTTGTCTGCCTTTAAGCGTAAACTTTCTTACTAATGGTTGTGCTGTGGAATTTTGAATAGGGTTTACTAATAGTAGAATGATACCTTAATTTGAAATTTCTTTTCGTTGCATTTTCTTAAAGCTTTTTCCCAAGGTTACTTCCTTTGCTCAGGTTATCTTACCTCAATATCTGACTTAGCTATACAACAGTTTAAATAACCAAAGTGAATGACTCAGAAGGTAGCGTCTGAGGTTAACATTAGTAGGTCCCATACTTGAATACCGTAAAAATATCATCCAAAACTAAGTCCGTTTGTGGGTTTTCAGGAAATTAGGCGAATGCTAATGAAAATAATGTACGTGTACTTTGCTGCCCTCATTTTGTTCCACAGCATTCCTAGAAGTTTACAGGGTTAGTCGCGGTCAGCGGTGATGTTCCGCTTCTGCGGTGGATGTGTCTTGAGGACAGAAATATTTTTGTATTTGGAATGGGACAACCTAGTCGCACCTGTCTATGTGAATAGTGGGAGGACATCGACGTGAGGCCAGTAATATTAAATTTGGAAATGTTGTGAAACCACACTGGAGAGCACTTTGTATCTCTATTCTCCTCCTTTCCTTTCGAAGGTTTATAAGCATAATCAGGCTAGCCTTGGTAACTGCGCTAAGGTTCTCCTCTATTTCTAATCAACAAATAAATCACAACTAAACAAAGTTTCCTGTCTTTGAATACAGATTAAAATTAATACTGATTATCAGTTATGACTTGACGAAAATAACGTTGTATAATATGATGTTTAATCTCTACATACAAAATTATAGTGAACATTAAACTACATAATTTGTGCTTATAACATAATATGCAATAATATGATGCTGAATTATATGTCTTTAGGCAATGTCACAAATTTGTTGTGTCATGAGCTTGGATGTAATAACTTATTGCTTATCTTGAACATAACGTCCAGAGGAGTGAGGAACCATTTAACAAGTAGGAACTTCTGAAACCGCCTGTTGCAGCGCAACGATCAAGACCTTGTGACCCAAATGCCATCACTTAACAAAAAACTTCTTTCGTTCATTGCGTGCCGAGCACCGCTCAAGTTTTAACCGTAAACGCCAATATGCAAATAGCACTGTTGCGCTTTTTGCCACCACATGCTGTACCTAGCTTATCAGCTTCGAGACATGCCGTCGGTACTTAATGAATGGGGAGCATGTTTAGCCAGGGCGCTGAACTTCGGCGCAATTGCTCTTACCTTACCTGCCTGCTTGCGAGTTCATGTCCCTTGGGAAACGTACAGTCTAGGGAAACGTTTCTAGTGCACGACGTTAGTCAGTCATTAACTAGGAAACTAGGATATACATTTTACGATATACGAGGCTATAGGCTAGGCATTAAATACATGTTCATTTTAATCTTCTATAAGGAACAGAGATTATAGAGCCCCCAAATCTAGTAAATTTCGCCTACTGATGCTTTAGAATATTAAAGTTATATCCCGTAAGGTAGTACTAACGGATGAAAGCAAATTACTTTAAGGACTTAATCTCTGGCAGTGCGTACATATCAACTCCACTTATATAAATAACTACAGCCTGCGTAATAGTGATTAAATTGAAAGTACTAAAATATTCCTTGCATTATTTTTCATAATCAGTAACAATAATACTCGTACATTACGTTTTCCAGCAATAAATTCCTCAAGAAATAGGAGGGCTCACAGAAAGAAACATCCAATGCCAATCGAAATTTTATGTATATTGTGACGGTGGATTCGTGAAGTTAAAAGTCCAGGTTAAAAAGACTAAAAATTGCTCTTTATTTCCGTAGAAACCAATCTGTCAACTCCTACAAGTAGCTGAATTACGTCACATACACAATACAACTTGAAAGGTCAACGACCACAACAGTTCACACAGCTGTTCACGCACACGTGTACAATTACCGACTGACTCTGGCGGGCAGCGGCTACCTTTTTATAGATTACTCACTATACGGAATGTTCTCAAACAATCAAGACGGCGCTAGGACAAAGACGAACTCTCGAATTATCCGTCTCCTTCCCCCATCGTTTCGGCAAGCTTTTATCTCCGCATTGCACTGTCCGTCTCTTTGAATGTCTCGCCACGCCACCTCGTCGCAACAATGCATTCGCGACAATATGTACTCACAAAGCAAGAAGGCCTGCGTTAGTGTGTAGGAACGACCACATAAACCGTAACTGACAAAAGAAAGCATATTTTCTTTTAATTAATGGATTAATTCAGCGCAAAGTATTCGTAAAGTTAGATGCAAAGAATAAAGAAGAAGAAGAAGAAGAAGAAGAAGAAGAAGAAGAAGAAGAAGAAGAAGAAGAAGAAGAAGAAGAAGAAGAAGAAGAAGAAGAAGAAGAAGAAGAAGAAGGAGAAGAAGGAGAAGAAGAAGAAGGAGAAGGAGAAGAAGAAGGAGAAGG
>CM060950.1:99238591-99298591 GCA_030765055.1 Mantis religiosa
ACAAAACCTAGAAGCATGCTTAAATATGTGAAGGAAAGGGAATGAATGGGAATGGATGAAAATAAAATTGCTGATGGGAGATGAAAAGCCATCCCAGCATTCTCTTACCGACCACAGAAAATCATGAAAAGCCCAGGTTAGGAATGGGCAATCGGAGAATCTGTGACCTTGTGAATTTCTGTTTCACAACTTACCCTGGAGCCATTTCGATCGATCTGGTCATGGCGTAGGGTATTTAGTTTGATCTTCGGTGTTCTCGGACGGTATTGGACCTTCGACAGCACTGTACCGTCATAAAACCCTGGTAGAGAAGAAAACTACAACATAACATCAAAATCCAATTGTTGATTTGCACTTATGACAATCTAAATGCCCCAAAAGGCCTTAAGGTCGTGGACAGGCAGTTTCGCGTACCACCATTAAATTGATTTCTGTAGAACATATTTTAATCTTTGATGCATACGTTTCTCTAAAATGGAAAGGGATAATTAAAACTAATTTATTGATATTACGCATATGATTATGATGATGATGACGACGACGACGACGACGACGATGATGATGATGATGATGATGATGATGATGATGATGATGATGATGATGATGATGATGATGATGATGATGATGATGATGATGATGATGATGATGATGATGATGATGATGATGATGATGATGATGATGATGATAATGATGATGATGATGATGATGATGATGATGATGATGATGATGATGATGATGATGATGATGATGATGATGATGATGATGATGATGATGATGATGATGATGATGATGATGATGATGATGATGATGATGAGTATAAGGGCGCTCAACTGCTGAGGATATCAGTGATATTACGCATATATTTAGCTTACAGAACACTAAGTCTAATTAGTTAATAAGGATGTAAGTCTTTTAATTAATCATTCTACATTTGGATAGTTGATACCAACAGACGATACCAATTCATTGGTCTTTATTATTAAAATATATTGACAAAAACACATGAAAGACTATGAAAAAATGTAATACACTGCCACTTTTACAGGTAAAATGTTCATGTGGAAAAGATCATGTATTCTTTAAGAATTTATTGTTGTTAATTAGAAAACAGTACTAAAAGGGTTAAAAGTCTACAAACGCTCATCACGGTTGGCATTTCAGATTGACTGGATGAAATATTTGAAATTATCTCTGTGGCAAATAGCTACACAGAATAACGAAAACCACTTTGTGTTATAATTCTTAAACAAAACATCCTGCTTTTAAATAAATTAACCATTTTTATTTTAAAATTTAGTAATTTAATCTTGCAGCATCCTTAAGATACTTTGAACGAAATCCACAAAATGTGAAAATCATATATATGTAAATAAAATGTAAATAAAATGTAAATATATAATGTAAATAAAAAGTAATCAATACTTTTGTGAAATTCCAGAAACAAAACCTAACCTGATCGCAGCAAAAGCTCAAAACGTAATTATTTATTATGATCTATTTTCAAAGTGCTGACCATGGACAAAGTTATTAATCATTATACAAAAATATTCTCCTTCCTCCATAATATTTAAGTAATCATTTTAAGATTGCCCAAGATAATCTCTATGCATTCTTTAAATTATTGCTTTTGAAAAGCATATTATTTTTGGACTGTACGTCAAAATGGTTATAGCTGTGTTGATACAGCTAAAATATATTTGTTCAACCACAGTTTGTGTTTATTTATTTTTGATGGTAATAAGAAGATTCACCGACTTTAGTGCACCTTTCATCATTTTGGAGTCATGAACATTTTTTCCAAGCGCACTTAAATTGCAACACAGATTAGTAGAAATCCCTGTGTCCGTAAGTTTTTCAGTTGTCTCATGTACCACTAAATGTTTCATGGATTGGATTTCATCCTTTTACTGGAATAGTGTTGCCAAAGGTATTACCATACAGCAATTCTATCTGACTCAGCAACTTCGGAGTTTTGGGGAAAAAGAAGATGAATACAGTCAGAAATCGATAACTGCGCGGAGTTTTATAATATGATCGGAAATATGTGAGTGACCAAATTTAAATTGTTGGCACCAGAAATCTTCATCCACGAAAACATAAACAACGGAAAACCAAATAAAGGTATAAATGCAGTAATTGGAGAACAAAACAAGCATACACACTTACATGTGGCCCATTGCGCTTTATCGCAATGGTGTTTTTCCCTCCGTAAGATTTGCACATGAAGTAATCAACTTTAGACACCACCCAGGCGATATCAGTTTTTTATGAGACTGACCTGATAAAGAAACCAGAAACACAAAAGAACCGATGAACAAGGTTCTAATTTACGTGAACTGAAGAGATGTTTGGATGAACTGGAGATGTTGCCTCATTTATGTGAGAGATTTCATTAATGACATGAACACGAAGGTTAAATCTATTGCCCCTATCGAACTAAAATATCAAACTAATTTTAAGAAAAGATTGTCATATAAAGCACAAGGACAAAGTAGTAAATCTACCTTCCACTCCTCTTTTGTGTGAGATAAAGTAATTTGCGATGGCAGCATGAAACAGTGGAAAGAAAGTCGTCAGGCGGGGAAAGAAATGCCTTTACAAAATGGCGACAAAACAACAAAGAGTTTTTGCAAGTATATTGGAATATGCGAGATGTACGTCTGTTAGAGCAGTGCAACGTGCATTCAGAAACATTCGTCTGTAGTGCACAGAAATCAACAAATCGTGGAAGCCGTGAACTTGCGATGACAATTAGGTTGAAAACACTATCTGTACAGCTCCTGCAGAAATTGAAGCCCGAAGATTAGGACAGGAACCTGCAATTTTGAACCACGATGCAACAAGCAATGATGAATGAAAATGTCGCTGCCAAGTTGATATTTAGTGACGAATGCACGTTCCATTTTTCTGGGATTGTTAATCGCCATAATGTAAGGATTTGGGGGATTCAGAATTCTCATATATTTGTAACAGTTGAAAGAGATTCGCCAAACTAAACGTTCTTTGTGCGATGTCACAAAGAAAGGTACTAATGGGCCAGTTTTCTTTTGTGAAAAAAAACTGAATGATGATTCTTACAGTTTTTTATGTCGCCTCCTCATTGAAAGCGTGATGTTCGCGATTACATGAACTACGAAATTCCGTTTCGTAGGACTGGGCGTTTTATTGCAGATGACCAGGCTCTGTTTCCTAGGTCTCCGAGGTCACCTGACCTATACTCATGTGTCTTCTACATGGGATGCCCTAAGGACCGGGTCTACGTACCTCCACTACCAAGAACATTGGTACAATTGAAGGAACGCATCACCACTGCAGTAATAACAATTGACTAGATCATGCTCCAGAATGTTTAGAACGAATTGGATTACCGCTTTAACGTATGTCGTGTCACCCAAGAGGCAGATATAGAACATTTGTAGAGTGTGGCAGTAAACTTGGCGAGTATCCAGTTATTTTGATGAATAAAACGTTGTTGTAATTGCAATAATTTGGAAATAGGGCTGATTGAAACAAATGAATCATTTGTAGTAAGCCTGTAAATTTAAATAAGTTAAAGAATCTCCGGAAATACTTTCATCAACATACCCTAAATAAAGCTTGATATGCAGGTATTAATGTGCAGAACAGGAAGGCTGTTTGTTCGACGAGTCGTTTGTCCCCCTCTCTATACGCTTCCAGCAGTATATTGATGATGATGGTGATAGTAATAATGATAATAATAACGATAATGATAGTAATAATGATAATGATGACTAAAATGATGATGATGATCATGATAATAATAATAATAATAATAATAATAATAATAATAATAATAATAATAATAATAATAATAATAATAATAATAATAATAATAATAATAATAATAATAATAATAATAATAATAATAATAATAATAATAATAATAATAATAATAATAATAATAATAATAATAATAATAATAATAATAATAATAATAATAATAATAATAATAATAATAATAATAATAATAATAATAATAATAATAATAATAATAATAATAATAATAATAATAATAATAATAATAATAATAATAATAATAATAATAATAATAATAATAATAATAATAATAATAATAATAATAATAATAATAATAATAATAATAATAATAATAATAATAATAATAATAATAATAATAATAATAATAATAATAATAATAATAATAATAATAATAATAATAATAATAATAATAATAATAATAATAATAATAATAATAATAATAATAATAATAATAATAATAATAATAATAATAATAATAATAATAATAATAATAATAATAATAATAATAATAATAATAATAATAATAATAATAATAATAATAATAATAATAATAATAATAATAATAATAATAATAATAATAATAATAATAATAATAATAATAATAATAATAATAATAATAATAATAATAATAATAATAATAATAATAATAATAATAATAATAATAATAATAATAATAATAATAATAATAATAATAATAATAATAATAATAATAATAATAATAATAATAATAATAATAATAATAATAATAATAATAATAATAATAATAATAATAATAATAATAATAATAATAATAATAATAATAATAATAATAATAATAATAATAATAATAATAATAATAATAATAATAATAATAATAATAATAATAATAATAATAATAATAATAATAATAATAATAATAATAATAATAATAATAATAATAATAATAATAATAATAATAATAATAATAATAATAATAATAATAATAATAATAATAATAATAATAATAATAATAATAATAATAATAATAATAATAATAATAATAATAATAATAATAATAATAATAATAATAATAATACATTTCAATATTATATTGCACATTTTTAATGATTAGTTCACATTTTTTAATAAAATACGTAATATAGAATCTTCTTAAAGTAGTACAATTACTATTGATAACGGGCTTCTAAGACTGAACGTTTATAAAAAATGAGAAATAGCAGGAGGAGCCTGAAATCCGGAAGTACGTTCTCCGGCCAGAATTATTTTAATTATGTTGACGAATCTCTTTCCTTTACATTTATATAGCAGAAGTATTTATATAAAATCTTTCTAGATAATGCAATGCAATGCAATGTGTGAAACATTTTCATTTAAATGTTATGTCATTATTATTACCTAATTAATTGGCCAAAGTGATAAAACAATTTTAAATTTGCATATTTTTTTATCATTTTTTCCGATCACATCTCTTAAGTGCGCTTTGTTTGTCTAAACAAATTAAGAAGTGTGTTTTCTGCCTCTAGACATGGAAAGTTCTTTCGATTACGCATCAAATCTGGTTTCGTAGGATGATAAGCAGAGAGACCTTTAGAAGTCATATTTTTCTCCTCAGTTTGCGCGCTTTCTTCTTCAGCAACAGTACAACGGGGGAATTAATTAGCTCAGTTAATTATTTTAAAGTGAGATTAAACTCTGTGCAGGAGGGATGATAAACGTTAGTTTCCCCTAATCTTACTTTAACTGTACTTTAATGCGGGCACGCTTCCTGCAAGAGAAGGAACATCATCACGCCTTGAAAGATTTCATGATTAACTCTTACAAATACGTGTGAGGCTTGCATTCGTACGGTCACAGGTTCGATCCACGTTGACCATGTATTCCGACCTTGGAAATTTCGTTTTTTTTCCTTGGTCAATAGGCAAACACTGTGTAGGTTTCCCATATAACATTATTTCCTTTACCCTTAAGCTCTATTTTATTATCATGTTTCAGGTATGGCCATACCCGAAAGATTTTCGGATGCGTTGTTACATAATTGACTACTTCGCATGCACACTAGTGGGTTGTCTAGCCAACAGATTATTCATTGCCCTTTCTGGGCTAGTCTAGAAGTGAATTTGACATTCAGAAACTTAAGTGCATACCTGTATAGAACTGGAATACATGTTACTCAGAAATTTTAGCATTTCATCATTACAGAACTATATGAGCATATTTTATAAATTACAATTAAAGAGATTAACATAATACACCCTTTGGAACACACACACACACACACACACATACACACACACACACACACACACACACACACACACAAGCAGACTCTGGAAGCATAGATACATATTTTTCTAAGTCTACATTGTTTCCACGGCCGGTATACAATGGTGTTAGGGAACGCATCTCTCTAGATTCGTCCTACTGCTTCATTCTAATAATAATGAGAATATTCACAAATTGTGTGTTGTTTCACATGTTTCGTACATATGCACATGGGGTATCCTTCCTTTTTTCACACACTGTAATGTGTGCGAACAATTGAGTTTCATAAATGATTCACAATTGATACATTCTTAGTTCGTTATTGGTGTTCTCAAGATTTCATACCTCAAATTTCCCTCAAATCCCAAAATAATCAACTACCAATACGACACTGAATAGTGATTCACTATCTTCTTGCATCATGTAGACTACTCTAATGGCGTTTCAGCGAACTTTCTGGTGCTCTGATGCCCAATCTGTAACGCCGAAAATTGGTATTCCAGAGATCATTAGTTCCGTTCCTGTCATGGAGTTAACGTTTTTCTTCGTCTTTTAATAGGTAAATTCTAATAGGAAGAAACAACTATTAGCACAGAAGGGGACCTAACTGACCTTATAATAGCAGCTTGAGAAGTTATTCGACAATAGGACGGAGTATGACTGTACAGTCGTTCCTTTGCCACTTTCAACTTTGCATTGAAAACACGGATGGCAATGGAGCAGTTCCTATAAACTAGTGCAAAGAGTTCCATTTCA
The DNA here is from genome assembly GCA_030765055.1 of Mantis religiosa. Classification (NCBI taxonomy): domain Eukaryota; kingdom Metazoa; phylum Arthropoda; class Insecta; order Mantodea; family Mantidae; genus Mantis; species Mantis religiosa. Next base: position 99,245,387 of record CM060950.1, read on the forward strand.
CTTTTTAATTTATGTAAGTTCGTTCACCCTTTAAACCACCTCCCATTTACACGTACAGCATGTGAATGTTTAAGTATAATTGAACCTTTGTCAGAAATATTTGTAGTTAATTGCACGGGCGAGATGAAATTACTACATAACATACGCACATTTATACAACAATTAAAAGCATAGATAAAATATTTTAATAAACTAAACAAAAATAATCAAAAAATAAACAGAACACGGAAAAACAGTGAAGAAGACTAAAGTCGTTTACCTTTCAGTTGAAAGCTAAAGTCATAACCACTGCGCCAGAGGGAGTGCTCCGACACCTCTCTTCATTTTCGTGTGTTGTACACTCAAGTGATTGCATTATTAGCAGTGGCGTATTGGCACTTTAGAAGCGTATAGCCACAATTTCCACATTTTAACCAATAGGCTGTAAGTTTTCTGTCTCAAATTACTTGTTTAGGACATCTCCACCTCCTCTGAGAATATTTTGGTGTAGTTCGTTAACGTCCTGGATATGTCAAACTTTCGTTTACCATATGCTAGACAATATGTGACCTAACTTTATAACAATCGGCGCAAGGGAAATGTATATGCGGTCTTTTCAGTGCAAAATTGGAGATATTATAATTATTGATACTCATTTTAAACCAAAGAAATAATAAAATTGGTAGACAAACGATTTATAATTCTGCACATGCAGAACATACCTTTGAATTCAGTCTGTGCTTATGCTCAGGACAGACAAGCGTGTAGCATTTACTAAAATTTGCTTTAGCTTTCTGTGATTCACTCTCGGACAAAATGCCCATCTTGTTGGATTCTCTCTGAAAACTCCTGGCCTGGGTTCAGAATCACTGATACCTAAGGTGCACTTGAGCCCTTCTCTGAGTTATTTAGTTATTGGATTTCTCGCGCAATGCTTCATATGTGGTCTTGCCAGCTCTAAACCCAGGTCCCTAAGGATGTGACGTCGAATCATTTTGTTATTCTTTCTGTTGGGTGAGAATTTAAACAGTATCATACTATTCACTCCAGCTATATCCAAAATGCCATAAAGATATCTCAGAGGCCAGCGTCTGGTTTTTCTGGCTGTTATGTATATATAAATTAGCTGATCCACCTTGATACCGAAATTAAAGGATTGCAATAAGTAAAGAATCATGATGGATTTCAAAGTAATGTTGGTTCTTTGTTACAACACGTGCAGGTGCAGTTGAGTCAAATAGCAGTTAGGGTGGATAGTTGTTTTAACAAAAGAGACGTAAGAAATGGTGTCCTTAGCAGATTTCTAAAGGGTAGTACTTGACTCCGTTTGAATAGGCATTCTTTGGCCCCTTAATAATGGCATGAGCATTATCATAATGGACAAGATTGTTACAAAGGGAATCTTTGAGTGAAAAGAGGGCGTCGAGAAAGTTAAGTCACACGTACACCCACGTGCAGCTGTGGTCATTCAGTCCGAGGCGTGAGGCCGATTAGCGCAGTCCTCTTCTTCTGTCTTGGTCGAGGGCAGACCAGAAGTGATGAGAGAAGATATTTGTCAGTTTATACGTAACTAATTAAGTATTATCGAATAATAAGCATTCCACATACAGTAACTCTAAACAGTGATATATTGGTAAACCTTGTCGGCAACTTCAAGTTCGATGTTCTGATAAAAAGAAGCAGTCATTAAACCAGTTTGAAACGGGCATTCCAGTGTCATTAAAACTATTCATACATGCTCACGCATACCCTGTGAGAAACCTCATTGCTTTACCCTGAGCTAAACACTTTTTCCTTCAAACTGTAGCGAAAGTGGAACTGTGCGCCATCCATTAAAAATTGTATCAAACTGTCGCCCAAGTGGAACTCTTTGATCGCCAATATTGTTGTTTCAATCTTTTGTATCGTTGTAGAGTGAATGATTTCAGGTTTATTCCTCGATTAATTTATGCTTTTGTTGTAGTGCATATTCGAAAGTAGGATTAAAATTTTGCCCTTTCTCGGACAATATGACAGCAATGAGAACTTCCTACTACCTTCTTTTTTTAGAAGAAACGAGGTGGGAATCTCCTCCTTGTTTCACCGCATTGTTCCCACAACAGTGAGACTGTAGTCTTTCAGCATTGTTTCTGCTAGTGAAACAGACATGAACCACGGTAATGTTGTGGTTTGTTTCGTGGATTGGCTCTGTTAGTTCTTTCACGTATTTCAATGGCAGAGCCCCATTTCCTGCCTTTTGAACTCGCCCTATGTATGGAATTGTATTTACCATACAAAATGTGCGCGCATCAAAAAGCGACGCAGTTTTCAGTCCATACTTATCGGGTTTGCGAGATACAATATAGACTCTGAATGCGCAGCTTCTTCTGAACCCGAGGAGCATTTCATCCAGAGTGATTATTATTATTATTATTATTATTATTATTATTATTATTATTATTATTATTATTATTATTATTATTATTATTATTGCTGTGTAGACTGCTTTAAGGCAGAATTATACGTTATTACATTCATCGTCTCCCGCCTCATGTGGTCGCTGGACGGGAACGTTGTCTGTGTTGATTACCAGGTTAAACTGACCTTTCCTCTCACCAGGCTAACCTAACCGATCATGGACATTTGTTCCCCTTGCGTCTCCAACCCCCTCGTCCAACGGAATACTTTTCACGTCTGTTTTTGTTTGTTTTGTTTTGGTGCAATTTACGTCCGCCCCAACGTTAAGTTATATCGGAGGTGAATGAATTGGGTGAAATGATGCTCAAATGAGTCCAGAATCCATTGAGCTTAGAGTTACCCTACATTTGTCTGGAAGAATAATGAAAAACCCCGGAAAAAACCTTATCTAGGTAGCTCACCCTGACCGAGTTTCGAACTCGGGACCTCTTGAACGCGAGGCAGACATGCTACCATCTATGCTACCGAGGTGGGCTTTGAACGTCTGTGTACCTATAGATACATTTCAGTCGGCCGTGTGTAATTGGGCATTTAAGCGGTCGTGTCTTACAAGATTTAAAGGCTCTAAGAGCAGAAACCGTAGTACTAAGGCTGAAAGCTCTAATTTTTATAATAGTTTGAAAAAATTGCCCAAAATTAAACTAAGGGGTAGCCTAGCATTAAAATGAGATTAAATGTTGAAAATGAGACATATAGTGGTGATAAACAGTATGAATAAGGAATGATCCATGTTTATGTTGGTATTGTTCACAAAAATAACTATCTTCTTATAATCTATATTAATGTTACTAATAAAAGTAATCTTTGTATTAAAGATTAAAGTTGAATTAAGAGCTCATCTCCAAGGTGCTGTAAGTCATTCATAAAGCGATCTATTTTTTCCACATAAACATTTCAAATATATTACTTACAGTTATACGTAGGAGCTTAATGTTTTAACTTTATTGTGATATGGGCATAGATGTACCATATGCAGCATAATTAGAAAGAATAGAATTACTATTAATTCACGCTCATTTAAACAGGCGATATAAACTGGCTCAGAACAAAATATTTTGACATATTACAGAAGCATATATAATATATTTTTTGCTATACCTATAGAATGTAAACTTCAAGAGGTCCCGAGTTCGAATCTCCGTCAGGGTGAGCTACCTGGATAAGGTTTTTTCCGGGGGTTTCCCTTATCCTTAAAGACGAATGTTGGGTAGCTTTAAGCTCCATGGACCCTGGACACATCTCATTTACCATCCGATATAACTTAACGTTGAAGGACGTAAAATTAAAGAAATAAAATAAAATGTAAACAATCTACACTTTTGGATTTACCAGGGTTGCCCAAGAAATAATGCCGCGTATTTTTTCCTCCGAAAGAATTTATTCCACAACATTGAAACTTACGTATATGGAAAAATAATGTCTTGTCTGGTCACTTTATGTTCTACATAACCGCCTTCAAGTTCTCAGGCGTTACTCCAACGAGACACGAGGGCGTGTGTTCCTTGTCAGGAAAAATCTTTGCTCTGCCTACGGAGCTAAGTTTTCACTACGTGAATCACCTCTTCGTAGTCTTCGAAATGTCTTCTACGAATGGCATTCTTCAGTGGCCAAAACAAGTGGAAATCTGAGGGAACCAAATCGGGACTATAGGGTGAATGAGGAAACACTGTCCAACCTTGTTTGGCCATATGGGCAGAAGTCCTCAAACTTGTGTGGGGACGAGCATTATGTGTTGAATAAAGACCTCCCCTGGATTGGCATGACACTGCAGTCGTCGGAAGCGTCGCTTAATTTTGTCTAATATTTTAACGTAGCCTTCTGAATTAATTGCACCGCCTTTTGGCACCACATCAATGATAATTACACCCTCACAATCCCAAAACACTAAGATCATGACTTTTCCGGCTGAAGGAGATGTTTTGTATTGGCTGTGACAGTCATGGTAGGCCTTCCTGCCCCCGGCAAATCTTGGAGTTCTGCAGCACCGCCCTCTCATGATTTCACCATCTGTGCCCAGCGACCAACGGTACTCTTATCGACTTCAGATGTTCAGTAGACTTTGCACAAATAGTTATTCTCCACTGTTTCTTTTTTCTACACAAGAAATTCAATCACATCACGATGTTTATGACGGATATCACGCACAGATGTCATTTTAAAATATTCCTACACACCGCTCTCTGTCGCAAGAAACTGAAACTTTACTTGCACACACGGTAAACTTCAAGGAAGTCGCACCCAAATTTGTAAATTTCTTAAAAATGTTTTTCCCCACAAAATACATTGTGGGACATTATTTATTGGGCAACCCTCGTATTTATGATTGCATTTTACTTTTTTGTTCATTCATTTGTTTGAAGAATGCTGTACAAATAAATGAAGGCAAATATTATAAAGGAATGCAGTTCGCCTCATGATGATGGTACCAGTCTGCCTGCTTGATGCAAAGCATTGAATGCAGTGGCGCTAAAGCAGGCGGTCAATGAAAGAAATGGTTGAACTTCAGCTCAGTTATAATGCAATATGTACGCCACCTCCAGATAGTGGGTTTTGTGCTATACAATGACTGGCACTAAGCGCCAGCTACAGTGAACACGCCGAACCAATGACGTCTACCGACTCAGAAGTTAGCCTTTTTTTTGGTTGCTTTTTTGTTTAAACCTTCTCAAGAAAATATCGAGCTACCGTGTAACTTAGAAATTTATTACCGGGCAGCATATAAACTTTACGTCTTGCGTAGTTAGCATAATGTTTCCACTCGCGTGAACTAAGTCTACTACAACTTATTTTCCGACCCAAGGTTATCAGCACAAAAGAAAAGGTATGGAAAGTGGAACAAACCACTTTGACTTAACATCCACAGAACCGCTACCAGCGCACAGAACCATTTAATTTTTATTTAAATGTCCTACTTATTTCCTACCCGGTTAACCTCCGCCTTTGTGGTCTATGTTTATTTACAGATCTGGAGCAGACTTTCCGATGTATTTCAGTTTCACCTTCTTCTAACAATACTGTAGAAAATGGGCTAGCTAGTAAAATGCATACTTTATTCGCGTTAGGTAAATAAAGAAAAGTGACATCGCAGTACCCGTGCACTCAATGGTGTTTAGCTTTCCTATCAGAAGTAGATTTCTCTTAAAGTTGGCTGTTGGACTGCAGGAATGCAGTTAACATTATCATAAATTAAATCAATTTGAAGTGTGATATTCGGAAATGAATGAGAATACGTTATTAGAAATGTAATGTTCCACCAACTTTTGCATTACAAAGTGGTGAGAAATGTCTTATTTCTCATTTTTCAATATACCATATGAATGTTTGTCTAAGTACCATTGGTATTACTGATTGGCATGTGCTGCCAACGTTAACTGTGCAAGCTGCCAACAAGCACAAATTCCTCTGTCACCTTGCTACCCAACATTCGTTTTTAAGGATAAGAAAAAGAACCGGAAAAAACCTTATCCAGGTAGCTAACCCTGACCGAGATTCGAACTCGGGACCTCGCCGTACTTCCTGCTAATATTCTAGATTGAACTACCATAATGACGTCATTTCCTGCCAAACTCGGAATGTCACGGATCCCTGTAGTAGTAATATCACTAGTAGTTTTTGAAGAATAAAAATTTGTAGCAGCTTACTTCAGCTCGCGTGGTTAGGTAGTATATTTTGTTACATCTTAAGGAGTTGTAGGTATGACCACTTTTGCAGCATACAAACAATTTAAATTAGTATTACTTCTCGTTTTAAGGCTCTGTCGTGTCTGCCTCTGGTTAAAACATAATATACAATTAAACTTCAGGCGTAACCTTCTGTTGTGTATTACGCGGAATGTCCACCTAGGAGTGATCGTAGTTATCTACTCGTACAAAGAGACACTAGAAGAAGCTGTTCACGGAGTTCAAACACGAGAAGAATTCTAGGAAGCGACTTACTTGCAGGAGTAAACACGTACTCTCCGACATCCAAAAGAAATATCTCGATTCTACCTTGTAGTGCAAACGCGTATTTGATGCTCTAGGTTGAAGTTCCCTCTTATCCGAGTGAACGGCGCTACAGAATCACAAAGAGGGCGAAAGGTAGAAAAAAGCCAACTACGTAGATATGTAATGAAACCATTTTCGCTTGTCTCAGCAATATCGACAAGAGAGGTAATATTCACTACTTTTCGGTGTTTCTGCACTCCTTGTGTCGATTGTGCAAGCGAAATATCTTTGCTTATCGATGGAGAAAATGTAGAATATTGAGTGTCTCATTGCATCGCTGCATTGATCGCTGTAAATTGATTCGATCAGTTGCAACGGATACATTATATGTGTTATCTACACGCCCCATTTCGCTATTTTTCTTCTGTTCTGCGACACTAACGTTTGCACTCCACTTGCATTAAAGCGTTCCAAATTCGTGACTGCAAAACGGTAAGGCATACACCAATCTGTGCGTCGAATATCAGATGAATTTTCCGATTATGCCGTCTGTTTAAGAAAATAAACAGGTACCTAGTCATTTATCAAAATTGCGATGTGTTGCATTTATCTGATATTCTCTTCTCTTCTTTAAAATCTAATCTTACGCATATGTATTATTTCATGTACTACATTTTATGGAGTGTGATACGTGGGTATTCAGCCATTTTGATCTTAATGCGTTTTTTTATTTTAAAAGAGCAATCAATCATTTTTTCCATTGTTACCACGGAAAATTATTGGTCATCTTAAAGCACATGTATGCTAAGTTTCAGAAACATAAGGCATCTGCAAGTTGCATTTATTGAACCATATTTAACGTCGTGGGGCCTATAAGTATTTTTTTTACTTTAATTATTCTGCTTTTTATTTTTAATTTTCGTTCTCCAAAGTTAAAACATATCGGGTGGTGAATGAAATGATGCTCAAATGAGCCCCGGCTCCATAGAACGTAGAATTATCAGACATTCATGTTTCACGATAAGGGAAAATCCTGGGGTCATAAAATCATGCAGACGACTAACCCTGGCGGAGATTCGACCTCGGAACCTCTTGAACGTGAGGTAGGCACGCCATCACCTACGCTACAGAGGCGGACAGCCCTTAATTTTGACAACACATCGTCTCATTTGCAACTCAAAGGTTGACTCAAGGAAGGATAAAATTTAGCTGTTGCTGATCAAATTAAGTTGGCAATTATTTTAATAGAGCATCACATCTTTAAATTTAAAGAGGCAATGTATGCCAAACGCATAAACATTTAGAAATGTGCCTTTTAGAGGGATATAATGATGTTATCCCTTTACAATGGAGATAATAAAAATCCATACGGTAGGTTCTATAGTATTTCAATAACCTTACTCAAAAGCGTACGGGAAGACTAATTATGAAAATCACACATTTTGAAACACAAAAGGGAAATGATATTCACCCACAATGTGTATAGAGAAATGAAGTCACTGGCAACAAATTTGTGTAAAGCCTAAATTTCACGCATCACCTCCCATAATTCTGATAAGCCTTAATTACTAGTTTACTTACCTTGTTGTGCTAAAAGAAGGTCATCATAATCAAAATCAGCATTATCATCATTCAAGATTTGTATCCCAGAATCCATTCCGTCCCCATCAATAAATATCTTTCTCTTCTTCGGTCTTTCTATGTCTCTTTTACCAGTTGGAATGTAGTCGGTCACTACTGCAGAGAATCTGGCCTTCATCCTATTTATATGTCGACTCCGTCTTTCTTTATTAGGTTTAGTTATTTTTCAAGTTAAATATGTTCAATTGTTCTCTTATTTCTTAATTTATTTTATGATCTAACAGAAAGTATTCACCCAGTGATCCTAAAAATCTCATTATTGTGATTCTATTTTGCTTTTCTTCTTTTTGGTTAATGCCCATGTTTCGTTTGAATACAATAATAGAGGAACTGCCATTGTGTTATAGAACTTAATTTGCATTTCTCTTATAAGTTTCCCTCTAAAAATTCTCTTTACTGTACCGCACAAAAGGTAACATTTATTTAGTTGCTTGTCAACATCTTTCTCTTCTAATGCAGCGCTTGTAAAAAGTTCAGGTTGAATTATATGGATAAAATGTTTTCTGGTGTTTCCCTTATCCTGGAAGATGAATGTTGCTCCATGGACCCCGGGTACATTGGATCAGCAGTTAACACATTTCACTCATTCATCTTCCGAAATGACTTTAATTGATAATGGAGTTGAGGAAATATCAATGTGTGTTTCTGGTGGAACATGATGAGCATCTAACTTTTGGATGGAATATACTACTTCCTTAATATACTGTTATTACGCGGTAGAGGAACCAAAGTATAACAAGAATGGAAAGTATGTTTAGTAAATTTGGAAGTGCAATAATAAATGTCTGTACACCGCGGCAAGAAGTTAGGGGCTATTTGGAAACTTGAAAGAATTTTCAGTGAATTATTTACACTTAAGGAAAGACCTAATTCCTTTAATCGTTATGATAAAGGAAATAAATATAGTAAGAGTTTCATCAGTTAGTTTGCATTGAAGGTTCCGAACGTTTGCTAGCATTCGGAATGTTCAAGGTTCGCTTTTCGTTGAGTTTCCCATGAATTTCCTCGGTCGACAGCGAGTTTTCGGGTGTTCGTTTTTTTCATCTATTACGATTTTAATTTTATCCATTCGCGTCTTTCTATTGTTTTTCTTAACTTTTAGCTGAACTTATAGGTTTTATGGCTTAAGGCAATGTCAGACACATATCGTGCCTTCTTGCTCAAAGAAAAGAGAACTCTCCTTGTGTGCTATAGGGCTGTCTGGTCGCCGGGTCGTCCATCGCCCTCATGAGGCAGCTCCAACATAGGAGTTGACCGTCTCTTCTACGTGCGTCTGTGGCAAGTTTACCGTCGGCCTGGAAAATCATGTGGTTAATGCAATTTATCCTCTCTTCCTGTAGAGTGTTAGCATCAATTAAGTTTCAGTGTGCGAAATGCCCAACCTGCTATATATCCTGCGCCTATGTTTTACACGTACGATGGGTTTTAGACGGGTTTGGTGATATATTATTTAATGTCTTTAATAGAATGCAATTGAGTAATGGTTTCTCCAATTTGCGGTCTCCAGTATTAACAAACAATTCAGGCGTTAGATATACTTTATTTTCCACACCTAATAATCACATTACTTAATTCTATATGAATATCAACAATGTTTTCCTTTACACTAACTTCGAATGTATTTGTGAAACCATCAAGAACAGAAAAACCTCCTGAAGTACGATTGAGGAGTAGCTGGAATATGGTACCAAACTAGCCTGCGTCCGAAACTCTTCATGCCTGCTCTATACCTCTTCCAGGAGTCTGTCACTTAGTGCTACAGTGGGGAAGTGCGGGGTATTTTATTTTCTCATAGAGGGGTGTGGAGATTTGGTTATAAGTTTAATGTAGTCTCTAACCAAGCCATTAGCACTTACTTGTCTATTATCTGAGTTTATAAAATTAGATTGCTTTGGCGTTTGGCATTGAAATTGTAACTTTTGAAGTACTGTCTTCTATCTTCTGACGTATCAATAACTTTACGGCTTAAAATGATTATTTGGTAACGCAATGGAAAGTGTTAAATTACCGCCAGTCGAGATATGCTAATGGTGGAATCCTCTTATGACTACCGTCAGTCTAACTCGGGTACGGTGCTTAGACACTAGTAGCCGTCGATGATCGTTATCAGTAAACATTCAGTAAAACAGGAAGACTATTAAATAAAGACATATATTGCAGAAATCGCGTTACTTTACAAACATAAGTTCCGGCTACTTCATGATTCCTCAACAAATGTACTACTTAGTCGTACCTGATCATATGCTACTAATTCGTAGGTGAAACACAATTTATCTGTGACTTACAAAATTCAAGTTTTAAAAACTGGCCTAAGTGCATTTGAAAATACTCTGTGATATCTGAACGTAACTGAGTTCCAAGTAACGCAGCCTTAATTGAATTACTTAAACTGACTCACTACTAATTACCTTTCTCTCAACAATTAATTTGCCTAGAAAACAACATCTTTTTCGGACAAAGTTTCTAACTGTGCTGCTTGCCTTATGCACCGATTTTAGCAAATGGGAATTATTTATGGAAATTATTAATCGATCCTCCTGTCATTTCGTTATAAATTTATTAGTTTCATCTTGTAAATATATTACGGAGATCATTTATCCTTAATTCTCGTCAACAATTTCGGTAACAGCGGATTTTATTAATTCCTATAGATAATTAAAATTTTTGAAAAAAAAAAATAAAGAAATTGAAAACATTCAGAGGTTTCCTGGGTATTGCATTTCAGTGCCACCATTACATTGCTTTGGTTCAAATCTGCATTTAGAACTTCCAACTTCCAAAAATAATATTGTACGATAATTTTAAATGCATTTCTGGACTTATAAGAAATTAAGCTTTAAATAGTCCTCATAAGTGCAATTGCTGCATTACAGAAGTGTGGGTAGCAGAATATGAAAACGTATATTTAGTAAATTTTTTGGTCATTGCAATTTTATACCTTTAGGATGCTTTAATTCTATTTCGCGCATTATTTTGTCATTCGCTTACTCTCTCTGTCTTTAGTATGTGATTTTCTTGCACTTACGTCCCCTGTATAATGGATCTTATGTATTTAAAGAGCATTTCATCAGAATAAATAACTCTCCAAGCATCTGCATTTCACTATTCGTCTAAGAAATTGGAGCTGTGTATCCTTCATTTGACATTTTAGAAGAACGGAAAAAGAAGTTTGGAAATTATAATTTCATTTGGAATGGCTGCTTGTGTATGGTAGAGTACTTTTCGCATGAGATGTGTAAAATCACAGTTATGAATTCATGTTCCAAACAGAGGATGGGACAGGCCAGTTTCCCCTTTTTGCATGAATGAATTAAATGCATCATAATGTAGATTTCTTGAAACATAATTAAACAACCATTTTAATGTTATGCTGTTTCTGTTTCTATCTGGGGCCAGCATTAGGTAATAAAAGGAAGCCAGTAACAGAATGAAATCTTAATTATATTATAGAGGAACTTTATATGAAGTTAAAAGTTAATAAAACAAAGGTTTCTAAAGTAAAGCTCCAAGGATAGGGAAATGAGATCAAGAAAGTGGATAGGATATATTCTATATTTTTATGCAGTAATTATTAACGAGTAGTAATTAGCACTGCAAGTAGAAAGGCATGTTAACACGTTGGAAGAAGTTTAGATTGGAAGAGGAAAAAGCAGCAGATCCGTAGGAGGACGCTCCAGCTGTAGGTATCCTGCGGTATTTTTGTAGAAAAAAAGCATCCTTTGCAATCGTTCGGCATCGGGAGAGCATTAGATAGGGGTAGCGGGACGGAACTGCGTATGATAAGGGGAATGTTTGTCGGGACTGTGGCGTGTTGAATCTTGAGACTACACCCACAATCGATAAAGTTATTCCCGAGAAGGGAGCGCGAGGTGTAAAACGAAATGGGATGCCTCGGGCGACTCTCTGCACTGCGACTCCCTCATCCAGCCCCACCGAAACCACTTTTCAAGGTGGAATTTTCGAAATTAGCACCGCTATCAAATCCGCTTAATATTCCATAAACCCCTACCGAAGCTTCTGGCTTGGCCTCCTTCAGAGGATTTTGAGAATTCGTAGCGCTTCTCCTTTTGCACTGAATTTTGTCACAGGTAGTAAAACGGACACCGTAGTTACTGACAACGGATTAAAAGCCTAGCTTACAGCTCCGGTATCACAATATAGAAAGTCAGAATTAGAGGCTTTCAAAGTCACTTCCGTCAAAAGCTCCTTAGCAACATTTTCATTACGAATTTCGAGCACATATTGAGCATTGACAACTGGGACTGCTTACAACATTTTTTGCTTGCTTAATACCAAAGTATAAGAAATTTCCATTCATTATCAGTTGCTAAAGAAAATTTATGATATTTTTCTTGGAAAGGATTCAGCAAATTCACACAAAACTGTAGCGGATGTTATAAAACTCTAATGTGAACGTTTTAGAAGTACGGAAACAATGAGAATACAACCCTAGTGCTAGGTAAATCATTATACATACAAGAGTTAGGGTCTACGCAAATTCTCCTCATCTTCCACTCTTCAGGTGTCCCCAGCGGTAAACACGTAGCAGTTTCAGCACCTCATTCGGGTAGCGGAGAACCTTGCATAGGAAATGAGTGGACGCTCCACAGTGCAAGAACCACATCTCTGCTTACTTCCGCAGCTTAGGATCATATGAAGACCGAAGAATTACATTATATCGAATGTATTTAGTGCATATTTCCGCCGTTATCTGTTTATATCGATTGTAGAATAAGCTTTTACCTACGAAAATATCCGTTAAAGTGATTTAAATGTGCATCCAGATAGAGTGTATTATTTTCAAGACTTCAGCAATCGGAAAATGGTGCTTATATAAAATAAACATTGTTGTAAATTTAAAAACTTAACACGGCTAAAGCATCATAAATAAATGTATAACTGCAGTTGCTAATCAATAAAGCTTTTGATGCGTTTTATAACCCATTTATAACACTTTTCTTTGTAAAGGTGATATTATATCCAGATATGTGCATAGAAAACAACAAAGCTTGAAGCATAATACAAAAAAATTATCTCATTACCATTGTGTTTAAGCCATTAGAAGAACAGAAATTTCACGTGTGCGTTTTACTTTATCTGGGTATTTAATAGCTGACGGTTAACCACTTCCCAAGGGATTTCTATATGACTGTGGATTTATATTAATATTGGATTGGTGTGGTGGAAAAAGGGAAAAGATACAATACAGGATAAGCATTATTCACCGACGCGCCGTGGTCGAGTGGTTAGAACGCTCGGCCCTCACCACGGCGGCCCGGGTCCCATCCCAGGAAACCTCAAAGTGAGATTTATGGTGGACAACATGGTGCTGGGGAAGGCTTTCTCTGGATCTCCGGTTCCATCGCCATCTCATTCCACCGGTGCTTTTTTTTTAATTTAACGTCTTCCAACGTTAAGTCATATCGGACGATGAATGAATTGGGTGAAATGATGTTCAAATGAGTCCAGGGTCCATGGAGCTTACAGTTACCCATCATTCATCTTGAAGGATAAGGAAAAACCCCGGAAAAACCTTATCCAGGTAACTCACCTTGACCGAGATTCGAACTCGGGACCTCTTGAACGTGAAGCAGATGCTACCATCTACGCTACCGAGGCGGGCTATTCCACCGGTGCTCATCTTAATTTCATGTATTACGGTGTCACCGCCTGCGGTGCCACTTGTAGTAACAGGGGGCGTTAAACACTACATTTCATTCGTTTATACACCGTCTCACAAAAATAAAATTGTAAAACAAACTACAGGAATAAACTGAATATCATCAAATGGCTAACCCAAAAATTGCAAGGGGCCCTGAAATAATTAACTCTGAATTAAACACAGCTTGTACCCTAACCTACAAATATCTCTCAAGCCATGATTCCTAACTACTTATGACTAGTAATTAAGTAGAGACTTTTATATATAATTACAGTAAATGAATTAATAATTTAGTAATAATATCATTTCTTTTAAAAATGTAACAATAAAATGTATATTTGTGATTTTATTTCAAACCATTAAGTCGTTAGTCATATTATTTTCTATAACAAATCACTGTTTAATGATTTGTTTCTAATAATAGAGAATATCTGTCGCAACACAAAGTGTTGGCTTAAGAATCTGGTCTTCAAGCAAAGTTGTGCAAGCTTTTATAGAAAAACTCAAACAAAAGATTTACTTCGAATATTTTAGAATATTTCGAAAAAAGGTTGAGTTTCACTTTGTTGTTTCTGAAGGTCAGGAAGTACCTCGATCAGCATCTCAATCGGTGCTGTCAGTCAATGAGGTTGACCATGACTTGACCATGTTCCATCATTGATCACCCATAATAAACGTTCTTACATTATAGTTAATAACTTTATGTATCTATGAGCGTGAGCTTATACAGTATTTCAATATCACAGTAACACAGTAAATAGAATTCTACATCAGTAATCTATACTTCTTGGATGCAAAATATGAATTGAAGAACGACTAAAATTTGTTTACGTTTTACGTGTTGATATTAATTGCTATTTAAGCATGCTTTATGGCAATTCAAGTAAAACTTTTTATGCGTATGGATCTAAAACCTGCACACAGATAGCTAAAGCTATAAGCGCATACGCCGAGCGGGATGACTCAGGTGGTTTCGTCATTGGCCCGCATTCGAGAGGGCTAGGTTCGATTCCTGTGGCCGATGTACCTGACCCATGGTCACTAGGCAAGTGCTGAGTGGGTTAATTACATCCCCCGAATTTCCTGTCCCTCCATTTCACCTCCATTGTCATTTCATATCATCTCCCATCTGATAGTTTCTTTCAGGGTGGAAGTGTCGGCGGTGCATGGCGGTTTGATATGCTCTAAGTAAACACTTTCTTTTCCGACGGCATGGACTCCGATCTCCGAGCGCACTAGTGGCCATATTCAGGAACGCCGCTGGAGGGATAGCGGTTGTGCAAACCTGCAGGAGTCTTCCATGCTCTGCGGCGCCGGGTTAGGGGGGGGGGGTTGCTCTAGTCTCCGAACCGGCTTCGTGAATGTTTCGGGGTCACGGTAGGTGAGATGATGACTGTCCTCGACTATCTAGTGAGGTGTAGGGACCCTGCCCTTGTTCTGTAGTGATTCCTTGAGGTCGGCCACCCTCTGCCTCCTCCTACCTCCTCCTCCCTAACGAAGGTGTCCCGCTTGGATCATAGGTACATAGGTAAAACCAGTCTGGTCGATGTGCCGAATCCCCTCTGAATAATCCAATCCAATAACAGCATACAAAATTCTCCATCTTCTGAACAGTTCAGGCAGGAAATAATATCCAATAAAAAGAACATACAAAGGCCATCATTAAGTAGCCGAACATATTTACGGCAAACAACAGTTACGAAGCATATGATACAGGGACGGAGGAGTCATACGTCACACACAAACCAAATGGCAAAAAACTATCGTAGTATTTGAAACTTAAAATATACGTAACTCTTACTACATCTCATGCTGTCAACCATCCAGATTCCATTTGACACCGAAACCTCTTGCTTTTCCCCAATTACATCTCTCCATACCAAGTACAGTAGTCGACAAGCAACCACTGAGATGCATGGATAACGCTCCTTAACACCGATCCGGTGATTGTCAAGACAGAAGAAAAACATGTATACATATCTACAATGGTCTATTACTCTAGATATTTAAGGTTGTGTATCCCTGAAATATTACCAAAATTTAAAAACATTAAAATTGTTCCTAATTAGGTAAATAAAACGAATTATAAAGTAAACAAAGATTTAGAGAGGTAATGTGCAGTAAAGAGCAGTTACCATTTAAAGAACGACAAAGGCCAAGAATGTTTAAGAATAGTAAAAATATTAGCTAAATTGTGAAGTCTCAAGTTGCAGTACCTCCACCGAGAAAATAACAATATTCCCACCCCCCGAAACTTGGAAAAATTGTAAAGTGAACGAGCCACCAAATTCCCATACGCAGTGGTATCAACTTTAAACTTTGGAATCACACATTAATGGGTTTGTTGAACTCAGCCGGGTAGCTGTTATCAGTCAACTCTTAGCAATTTAAAACAAAGGGAAACCGGAAACTATACAATAGTTTATACAGGAGTAATCATCCTAACTCAACTGTGTACATTATTTTGTAGGAGCATGTGTCATTTTGGTTACCGTACTTCCTAAATAAGTTTAGGTGCACCGTTATATGAAATTTAGGTACATTATCTTAACTTATTGATTAATTTATTGATCTCGTAAGATAAGTGCTTAAATGTTGTAAACAGTTATTGCAGTACGTCTTCTCAAAATCCACTTTTGATCTCTTTGAAACTTATCGGGGAAAACTGTATCTCGATTAGGAAGTTTAATGTCATATCATAGTATCTCATTCGGTTAGAACTATTGAAAGTTAACCGGAAGCTCTGCAGTTCAAATCCAGGATATACCTTTAAAGAATTCGGTCTGTCTCTACTCTTCTTGTAAATCAGGAATAAATTATAAATTATAGTTTCCCTAAAATATTTTTAAAGTGCTAATTGCTACACAGATTCGCCTGTTTACAATGAATGTGTTTCAAACATTTATAAATCAGAAAACATATTTTGAAAATAGCGTTGTCCTCTTATGTCTTCTCATTTTGATGAACAAAAAACAAAGCATACCTATCTTTTATTATAAAATATAGTTCATGAAAAATAATACTCTGTAGCGAAAATGCATGGTTCATCCTGCAGACCGACATTGCAGTCGCCATATTAAAAGCGGGAACAGTGGTTTGCAAAAGTATATTAGTGGAAAGGATAGTGTCATACTGGCATATTATAAAAGCATTGGATGATAAAAGTATTCTAAGGCGCTGTTTAATCATGCACGAGAAATTCTGTGCTGGGGTTATTTGGGCACAGGTTTTGAAAGGATTTTAGAATAGTAAGGTATGGGAATAGAGAGATAATTAAATTAGTTTTCTGGAAAGTGTTAGGAGTAGAGGCTAAGATAATTATCGTAACCCAGGCAGCTGATCGTTGAAAGGAGGATGGCTGCAAATTAAGTGTTCATATACATTTTGTGACTGCGAATAGGGGCCCTATTCATGAGAAGGCCCAAATTCTGATATTTTTGTTTCTGATAGATTTTCAGCATACGGAAGTTGCAGCTGAATCTGCTACATCATAGTGACAATGGTCCCTTTTAAAAATGGCAGAATGGAAGAAGACTTAGAAGAAAATCCCTAACGTGAGGGACCCCAGTTCGAGTCGCACATATTCATTGTTGTGCTAACTCGCATGGTAGGAGAAGAGAAGTCATATCCGGAGGAGTGCACTGAGAAATTGTATGGTCGGTTTTGGACAGATATTTTTAGAATTATGTAGAGAAATATTACAAATCCACTTGACATGTACAGTAAGGTCTGTCGCTGTCTATGATGACTATAAATTAAATACAGACACGGAAGCAATATTAACCTCACATGTAGTTCTTAATTGCCAATACATATCTTGACTGTATTGTAGTGAATACTTTTATGAAATCACTAAATCGATTGCTTTGAGTAAATGCATACAAGGAATAACGTTTAAGTTAAGGGTCGTGTTATTATGCACTTAATGTGAAGACCGAATAGGTTTAGTTTTTTTTTTTTTTTTTAATTTTACGTCCTCCAACGTTAAGTCAAATCGGACGGTGAATGAAATGGGTTAAATGGTGCTGAAATGTGTCCAGGGTCCAAGGAGCTTAGAGCTACCCGACATACGTCTGTAAGAATGACGGAAAAACCCGGAAAAACCTTATCCAGGTAACTCACCCTGACCGAGATTCGAACTCGGGACCCCTTGAACGTGAGGCAGACATACTACCATCTACGCTACCGAGGCGCGCTAGGTTTAGGGTTTTATTATTATCAGATATAGAAAGACAACTGTATATGACGCATTAATCAAAAATATATCACAGAAGAATTAATGGCTCATTAAGAATTCGTTTAAATGTATTAGTAATGTATTTAAATATTTAATAAGCGCAACAAACGCTAAACTAAGTTATACTCTCTTAAAATGTAATAAAAGGAAATAAAATGACGTACAACGGTAGTAACAATGATGATATGAAATTTATACCGAAGATATGAAGACCAGCGACCGGCAATATGTACCATACGTACATATTTGAAGTTTGTGTGGATTCGGCCGCTGTTAGGCCAACATCAGTAGAAACCAAGATTCCCACAAACAAAGACGTTAAATTTGTTTAAATGTGCATGTAACTTCTCTACTGAAATAATATTTATGGGAACAAAATATTCTTGCAATTTTTCGGTCATTTTCGTACAAACCTTATAAAGGGAGATCTAATCTGCTTCTTTATGTGATATGTGAAAATTCACCGAAATTGAGATATGTTTACATTTTGTCTCTTTGTAAGGAAGCTCGTCTATCTCTCAGATGCTGTGTGGGCACCCGAGTACTAATTGGAGCGCTGCGAGGTGTTATCCCTTCAAAGTAAAAGCTATGCGTTACTAAGCGGAGATAAAATGATTAGTTGCAAAAATGTTATTTTCAGTTTTTTTGCACACATACTAATTGAAAATACCCTATATGGTATAGGTAACGTATTCTCCGGCTGAGTTTGAGAAGACTACTGTGACGTGCAACGAATGCTACAAATGATTAATGTTCTATGTTCGACTTTACAGCGGATGAACCATGCGGAAGAAGAGGCTACGTCATATTTATTTCATTACTTTGCCAGGTCGTTAAGGAAGTCTCGCAATAGAAATTAATGAGGTGAATATTAAAAATTCCATAATTTCACAATCTACCTTACCACTGACACCATGATAGTCATCCCTGAAATGTATCCTCCCCACTCCGTGGCATCTACTGCTGTAAATTCTCCATCACTTCACAGAACAAATAAAATTCCAACCTCAAATTAAGTTCTAGAGTACTGTATTAAACTTTGACCAGTCTTGCAGGGGCACTTTTGCTCAATGAATTAGAACTGCTGTTGAGCATGACGGCTTTGGTGTGCTCAAGCTATATGGTTTTATTCTAGGCTGTATTGTGATTTCTTTTAAACAGATTTTTCGATCAGTAGCATTAAGTGGTGCAAATAAAGGGCTTTCTCAAAAAAAACTATTGAGGTATTTCAATTAACTCTTCGGATGATGCACACAATATATAAGTGCTATTGTGGATCTATAGTGTGATTCAAATAAACCTAAACCATTTCAATAGCCACATCTTTTGAACCAAGAATAGCACACACGTGCAACTTTGGAAGAATATAACATACAATTTGAAGATTACATTACACTATTTATATCTCAGAGAAAATGTTGGAAGTGTCCTCCACCAGCATCTATGGATCGTTGGTCCCATATTCTTTGATACGACTGTAGACACTGAAGTTCATATGGATATCTTCAGGACATTTGTGGAGCAGCTAGATGGTATCCAATTGAGAGAAGGCTATTTCCAGCCAGATGAAGCAACGTGCCGTACATCTAATGACACCATGGAACTTGTAACCTGTTTATTTGATAATTGAATAATCTCAAAATGTCTGTGGACCCCAGATCCCCTGACCGACCTAACCTCACTGGATTTTTTTCTTGTTGGGGTATCTAAAACAGTGAGTGTACAAGAATAAGCCATGGACAATTGATGTTCTCAAGGAATCCATTAGAACCGAAGTAAGTATCATTGGCGAGGATACTCTCTATAAGAACTTCAGTAAATATGGTAAGACGAGCGCAAACATGTATAGATGCTGGTGCACAATCTCCCAATTGTGTATTATATTGTAATTGTGCATTAGTTGGAGAATTCCCAAAGTTGCACGTGCGTCCCATTGTTGGTTCAAAGGTTGTGACCTATCAAAATTGTTCAGGATAATATGGATCGAACTATACTTTGTTGTTAATAAAGTGTTGGTGGCTTTTTTTGAAGAAAAAATAATATTCTTTAATTTTAGTTAAAATATGCTATAATTAAGAAAATAATTATGCACTGCTTATTTAAAAACTTTTACATAAACATGTGCTAATGAAGTAAGCAGTAGTACTTTTATATCCAGTCAAATTGTTAGTGTGTTGTTTAGTGTAGTTTTTTAGATAATTAGTCATGAATTCAGAAGATGACTTGTAGGTTAGGATATTTAACCTAAGCTTATCAAGATCAGCACCTAGGGAAGTGGTTTTAGCAGAATTAGGAAAGACAAGAAGAAATGGAATAATAATGGAAAGAATAATACAATTTTGGTACAGGTGTTTGACCAAAGAAAAGGGGAAATTATGAAATTATGCATGAGACAGAAAAAAAAAAGATTGGCGAACTGAAATAGTTGGTGGGCAGACATAGGAGGAATTAAAATAGGAATGGGAGATATATGGAGATCAGGGGAAAGGAATACAAGCGATGTAGGTAAATTGGTAAAATGCAGAATAGAAGTAAAAGAAAGACAGGAAATATGGGGAAGTCTAGAAAATATGAAATCATTACAATTTTACAAGCATATAAAAAGAATTTGGGGACGAGAAGGATATGCAGATTACTGCAATAGCCAAGAGAGAGAGAAGGGTTAGCTTGGATGAGAACAGGAACAATATTTCTAAGAGGGATAAGACGTAGGGAAAAGGAAATTTGCGAATTGTGTTGGGGAAAAGGAAGCATAGAACACTATGTAACAGAATGCGAGGAGGTCGCAATGTGGAGAAGAAAGAGTTTGAGAGGAAAAATGGGAGAAAGTAGAGAAGAGGATAGTAGCTATAAAAATGTTAAAGGGCAGGGATGAAAAGAAGGTAAGAATTATTGGTGAGTTCTTGCACAAAGTAAAAGCAAAATGGGTCAGAAATGTAACGAATATAAGAAAGGAAGATGAGGGGTAGGTATGGGACTAATTAAGTAACAAGGAGGTATGGAGGTTAAGAGCTCTCTGGCAGAACAGAAGACCAGAGTGTCATGTAAGCCAAGGCAGCAACAAGGTAAAGACAGGTAAATGTAGCCAAAAGTTGTAAATTGTAAAATTTTGGAATATGCACAATAATAGTTGATCACCAACTATAATCCTCTGTATCACAATGCTCCGGTACTTCCCTTGAATATACTTTGGACCATGTTAATGTTCTTTGGCCACTGTCAGTATGTATAAATTGTAACTGGCACTTTCAAAAACTTATTTTACGAACCATATTGAGACTCTTTGTAGCCCTAGTTAAGAGTAGTCTTCCCACACCTTTTCTTCATATTAATGGTCATAGTTGATGAAATTTATAAAGTAAAACATTAAGCCATTAAAGTGTATTCCTTTTTTTCTTTCCAGGCCTCAACGTTTAGCATCTATTCCTAAGTTACAGAACCAAGACTCTTTGCACTACTATTCGTAAAGTCTATGCTCCGCTTCTAGGACTGGCCGGTCTTAAAGCAATAAACTACAAATACTGCGAAGAAAATGCTACTAATCTTTTCATGAACATTCAACCTGGCATCTTACACTTCAATCGCCTAAGGCTGTCATGGCAGAAGAAAGGATATGGGTTCAGTTTGTGACTTCCTCAACGATTTTACTAAGACATTTAAATTTGTCAATTAACCAAGCTTTATTGAGTGCAAATGTCATTTGCGAGGTTGCAAACATCGTTCCCACACATAAAATGTACAATAATATATCAAAGTATTCAGTGAAATAAAATGTATTAAATGAAATGTGTTGTGCTTAACACCCGCTTTTGCCAAATGCGGCACCGCAGGCGGTGCCATCGATGATACATGAGATGACGGAGTACCGGTGGAATGAGATGGCGGGGGAAACTGGAGACTCCGGAAAATAATCCGCCCCAGCGCCGTGTTGTCCATCACAAATCTCACTTTGTGGTCGCATGGGATCGAAACTCAGCCGCCTTGGTAAGAGCCCAGCGGTCCAACCACTCAGCCACAGTGTGGCCGTTAAAATATACTAAAAATGAATAATTGTGAATAGCAAATTTCAATCTGGATGAACCTGCATTCACGATTAAATGGATAGTTTGTTAAATGATGTTATTTCTTGTGAATAAAACTTACGCTCTGATCCATCCATTTTGCGTTCTAAGGAGGATCTACGCAGACATTCCTAATTCAATAACTCTGTGACCTAGCAATGGAATGATTACCTCATTTCCAATTTGATTAGGCCTCTTATGTGGAGATATAATAACTTCTTACTCATACATCTTTCCTGATAAATAAGGATTTACAGCTATTTATACTCAGACCCAGTAATGACTTAGAACGGCTTCTTCTGCAGCTTTACCAAATGTCCCCATATAATAACACCATAAGAAGTTATACCATAAATAATGTGAAATAAGCCTGTTATAAACAGCGCTTAGAAAACTTTGGCTTCAAATTTCCTAATAGATAAGTTACTCCAGAATGATTAATAAGGACACATTATTTAAAAATACTGTACTATAACCATTAACGCGAATCTGAGAATAAATAATTTTTTGCTTTACAAGTAATGATGTACAATTTGTAAAATATTAGCCGTACATAATACTTTAATGATATACAAATTTTATCAGCAGTTTTAATATTTATGCCAGATAAAAGTATCTCGGGTCCAAGATTTATTTCAATCAAAAATACTTTTATTTTAAATAAGAATTTTATGTCCTTTTTGAGTACAAAATGAACTTATCTACTTTGTTATTCTCTTCTTTTCTATGCACACGTAGCGAATTAAGTATTATGGTGGACATATGTACTAATCGAATTGAACTGCAATCATTGAATGCCTAGTTATCAAATGGAAGAACCAAAATATGTAGTTAGAAGTGAACGTTTAAATAAATCCGATTAAAGGTATTTTAAATCATTTTATTTTATGTAATAAGCAGAAACTCTAATACTGTAATATTGATTATCTTATGCATTAAACCACTGTATCGGTAAATAATATTACGGTTTCCAATCTACTTAAATTATTTAATTTTATTCTCAGTGAAACATAGTTGTGTAATATTTCTAAAATAATGTTCTCATAAATAAAGTTACCGTGCACATTTATTATTTATTACTTCTAATTTCTCACGAAATTCTTTGTAGAAGTTGGCAGACAACGGGAATTTTATGCTCATTTGTAAGTTGAAGGCCAGAGGGGATTAATGACTGACCTTATATACGAAATACCACTTTAGGTTTACTTTGCTGGCTTGAGATAAAGTAGTCAACTGTAATTTATAGCGTTTTTGTGTATTTCCGACGGAAATATTAATTAAAAGCGTTGTATGCATCGAAAAGCTTTAATAATATATGATATATTTGTCTGAAATCACTTTCTGCTTTGGAGGGGGGGCTGTCAGTATAGAAAAGAAATGAAAAGAAAGAAGCTCTAGCCTTGCATATATTTGCAGCTTGGAACAACAATGGCTCCAGTTTCCTGGTATTACGCCTCAATCAACTCCATTCACATGTCATGCATAGCTGTATGGAGGTTTTCCTGTGTGCGTGTGATCATTCCTGCTTCTGTTTACATATGCTGACTACAATGTAAACAATGACAAGGAACAGCTTCTCCCTTTATCCCATATTTGGACTTGGCTGTGTTTAGAGTAACGCTGGGCCGTGTTTCTTTTGCAATATCCTTTGGAGATAAAAATTCGCGAAGTGCTAATAATTGATGAAAGCTTTCTTTTCGATACAACCTCTAAAAACTTCTTGCTGATTAATTAACACGCACAAAACTGTATTTAATCGTGAATTTTACCAATATTTTCTTCAAAATAATTCATAATTTTGAAGTAAATATAAGCAAATTTAATTTTTCTATTTAGGTACAACAGGCAATTAGAATTTGGACTATCAGTGAAAATTCAAACAGTTAACAGTACCGTCAATTTTTTGTGTATGTAAGTCAGTATCCTTTTTTTCACTCACAAGAGAAACACTGTTTACCTTACACCAGTTCATCAAGATAATACGTCACCAGTCATACAGCCGCCGAAAGTTTACTGATATAGGCTTTGAATCAAAATTTTTGGCTTGGAATTAAGTTTTCTCCAGAATTTTAAACATAGTTTCAGTCACAAACTTCCTGTATAGAATTGAGTGTTCCAAATAAACACAATCATCTATTTAAGTTAATAGGTGGAAATTAATCGTTCCTTCACTCTAGCCGTGTATAGGATAAGGTTTTGGATAGATAGATCAAACTGAAACACTCAATGCCTTGGAACATTAGCAATACGAATACGAGAATACGAAAGCCCTTAGTGGTTTACCTGGAAAATATATGAGTAAATTGGAGAGTTTGATGTCATGAGGCACGTTTGCCATGGCAGCTCAATGCCCAAGAGCGACTGGACGGAAACTAGGAGTTTCGTGGTTCAAATCCCGGTCATGGCATTGAATTTTTCAGCTTGACTCTATCCAAAACCTCAGTCTAAACACGGCTAGTGTGAAGGGACAACTAATTTCCATCAACTTAAATGAAAAAAGGTTTAATGATGGAGCCTGGGACTCAAGTACTTATAATAGTAAGCCGCCACGAACGGTGTATCGCGAAGACGAGAGCCCCTAGTGGTTAACCGGGGAAATGTATGTGTCAATTGGAGAATTTAACATCATGACGACACGCTGCGTAAGAGCGACTGGAAGGAAACCAAAATATGCATGGTTCAAATCCCGGCCATGGCAATGAATTTTTCAGTTTGATTCTATCTATCCGAAACTATCATATATAACCGCATCTCTTGTTGTGATAGTCAATGCTTTCTAGGAGACATTGGTACTGCTTATAGCGCGGATTTCAAGCGACTGCGAGAATGTTTCAGCAAATTATATCACTATACCTTTTACAGTTACAGGTTAGTTATATTTATTTATTTCAATTCCATATATCTCATTGAGCGTTTACTAGAGCCTATTGCATGCACCGTGTACTAAAATCGTTAGCATACCTGAACAAATAGCTGTTCACCTGAATCTCATTATTTGTCCTCTAAGCTGTTTCATTCGGTGTTTTGGTGTTTCAATCGAAAAAAAGCTCATATCAGGTTTAGTAATTGTTATATTCGTGTAGCTTTCTACTCTTCACAAAAATTCGGTCCTGAGACTGTAGCTTAAACGGTTGTTAACTTACGCTTTATGGTAACTTGCTACTTCTTTCTTACTACCCCAAGTATGGCATGAAATCTTCCTTTGTATAATCTACATTAGAATGTTGTAGGCTACTTATTTAAAATTGCAATAAATAGGATAGATTAAGTTATGGTAGAGCCGAATTTTGAAAGTCTAAGGCTCCATAAATATGAAAAGGTTCCTTCATCGCACCTTATTTTGGTATTCATGAAAATTGCTGGGCGTGTCAAAGGAAGACTATAATATACTGTCCTTAATTAACGCAAATTTTTGCCGCTTTTACTACCGTAGTATGTTTTTCAATTTCATCATAAGAACACACATGACTTTTGCATGTGAAGGAAAGCAGTATTAAAATTTTTCGAATTTTGGCAAAATTAAAAAAAAAAAGACTGTTTGGTAAATGTCTAATGTTATATATTTACCAGCAATTGGATGAAGTACATACTTACGTCTTTATTGGGGCCAGAGTGCTTACGATTAGCTCTCTACTGAAGAAAAATTCTATGCGATTGTATTACAAAATATTTTTGCTGAATAATCAAAAGCAAATATAGGAATAATTATTCATCACTACCTTCCAAAGCATCCTCGTATACTGCCTTTCAAGAGTTCGGCAGGTTTTCTATCATATAAACTTTCAAACATGTTTTTCAATAAGCTATTCGACACGTCAGAAAGTATACTTTTAACAACTTTTTCGAAGAAATAAATTATTCTTCAGTGGTGTGACTATTTGGACACCATCGGTAACATTTTACCCTGTACATAAGCGCAATATACGACGATATCTGAATGAGGCGATGTCTAATAGATCGATCGAAAGGAAAGTATTTGAGCAGTAGCCCGCAAAATTCCTAACATATCCCCATTTGATTACTTTTATGGATGTACTTCATATCTAATATATTTGCAAGGCAGTTGCGAGTAGACATGAAGAATATGAGTGGAGTGAAGAGAAATATCAATAGTGGTCAATAAAACTGCTACGGTACAAATTATTATGCAGGAATTGCCAGAACATCTAATTAATCGAACTGTTTTTGTAGGGTACTTATGTGAATGTAAGCAATGTTATTTGTGTGTTGACGTACATAAATAAATGCCGTCTTTCAAGTGTTTCTTTAGCTACCATAACGTTTGCCGTATAAAACAATTGATAGCACAGTAGGTATAAAATCATGCAGATTATTTATAAAACCAAAAACGGAGTAATTTAAAACGTTTCCGACGAAGTTACAACTTGATCAACAATTATATTTTGAATTGGTTGACTCTGTGAAAACGCACCTTTTAAATTGTGCTGCTTGATATGTCCGAATCTTATTTAGAAAACGTTTCTATCTAACTGTAGCAGAAAATATGCCGAATTTTGAGGCGCACTTAGAAGTACCTATTCCCTCCAGCACTGTGGCATAGGGAGCTAAGGCGTCATGCTGTGGTTCCCTGTCATGGAATACGCCCGGGATTGATCCCACTGCTGGTTGTGCGGATATTAAGTACCTACCGAGTATGGGACCGATGTCCACTCAGCATCGTGAGGAAACTGAGGAGATATGCTAGGTTAGCCCACTTCCCGGCTGATACCGAGATGCTGACTATATCTCCACCCCGTATCGGTTGGATGATCGCCCACCTCTGCCTTGCCTATGTGGGCGTGAGGCCGCTGGCTTGGGCTGACTAGGGAAGTTACGCCATGGGTTGATTAGTACTTACTCCAAACGGCAGTTCTTGTTTGCACATTATTATTATTATTATTATTATTATTATTATTATTATTATTATTATTATTATTATTATTATTATTATTATTATTATTATTATTATTATTATTATTATTATTATTATTATTATTATTATTATTATTATTATTATTATTATTATTATTATTATTATTATTATTATTATTATTATTATTATTATTATTATTATTATTATTATTATTATTATTATTATTATTATTATTATTATTATTATTATTATTATTATTATTATTATTATTATTATTATTATTATTATTATTATTATTATTATTATTATTATTATTATTATTATTATTATTATTATTATTATTATTATTATTATTATTATTATTATTATTATTATTATTATTATTATTATTATTATTATTATTATTATTATTATTATTATTATTATTATTATTATCATTATCATTATCATTATCATTATCATTATCATTATCATTATCATCATCATTATCATTATCATCATCATGATTATTATTATTATCATTATTGTTATCATCTTCATTATTAGGTATTATTATTGTTATTGTTATTATTGTTGTTATTATTATTGTTATTATTACTATTAGTAGTATCATTATTATCATTATCATTATCATCATTATCATCACCAACAGGTCTTAAAATTTAACCAAAGTAGACAACGTTTGGACAATGTCTTCCTATTTTTTATTTTATTAATTAAGCTTAGAAATAATTTAAAATATCTTTAAATCCGTTTTGATTCTGTGCCTTAAACAAGAAGTATTAAAATTCTAATATTGAATTAGGATTAGGATTAATACGAAGGGGATTTGGCACTGCGACCAGTTTTGATCCATTGTACTTATGCCCCCATGTGGGGCATCCCCGGTAAAAAGGATGAGGCGAGAGGAGAAAGAGGGTGGCCGTCCCAAGGAGCCACGTAAGAGCAGAGGGCAGGATCTCTAAATTTTACTTAGAAACCTCCCCCAGTAGACCAGGACAAGGGACATGCCACAACGGACATTGTGGTTTGGAAACGGTCCCAGCAGCCGGTTCGGAAATAGTCCTGGAAGCTGGATCGGAGGCAGGCAACCGACCTACTGGAGGAGGAAGTAGTTTTCCAGAGCATATCATTCCGCCACGCACAGCCGAGTCACCCGCAGACACTTCTACCCTGAAAGAGACCACCAGATGAGAGATGATATGAAACAATAATGGAGATGAAACGGGGACAGGAAATTCGGAGAATGTAATTAACCTGCCCAGCATTAGCCTAGCGACACTAGGAAACCCCAGAAAAAAACTGTGGTCATGTAGGTCGGCCACGGAAATCGAACCCGAGCCTCCCGAATTCGGACAATAGACGAAACCGCCTAAGCCATCCGCTCGGTAACTCGAATACTAAGAGACACAAACAAGTATTTCAGCAGTGTGTTGAACCCTGAAATATTAGCGTGTGACTTACGCTAGGAATGAAAAACAAGTTCTACTGCATTATTGCATTTGTTAAATTAATTGCTTAGTATTTTGAATTGTAGGAAAGGGTCGTTAATAAAATTGCTATGTGTAATGAAAATTGAGAATGATATGTACAATTAGATTTTCAGATTCAAAGTCCCGTAATTTTCTTCTCAAGTTTTCAAATCTTCTAGTAATATACAAAAAAAAAAAAACAGATAATTTGAATAAGATGAATGCAATATGCCTTTGCAGCCTTCCTTTGGATAAACATTTTTTAGACAAAGAATGCATTATAATTTATTGAAGCATTATTAACAGACATCGAATCCCGTACACCTTGGCGGTCAACATACGTACACAGGTACTACAAAAGGTCAAGCGCGACATCAACAGAGGTCCGATGTCAACAAGTATACCGAAGCGCTATGTTTGTACACTCCGGTACGGATACAAAATGTAACCTACGTTACAATATGCCATCCTTATTGCCGGAATTACAGTGAACAACTATGTACGTTCGTAAATTGTCTAATGTGAATTTTCTGCGCCTCTAACTGAAACAATATAAAAATATTGGAAGAAAGTTCGTCCAATGTTACATGACGTTAATGGTGCATATGAATAGTACAAATGATTTTCATGTATTTATCCGAGACTTAGTTTATTTCTTATATTACGCAGCATTGAAAATCCAGTATTTTTGTGTTGAATACTGGACAGTTCATTGTTTTGCTCGTTTGGTAGTTGGTGCATTCTCTATATTGTTAATATTTGCAGACACCTCCTCGACTGCTTTTAGATAGCTCGAAAGTACATCCTTCAAGCTGTTTAATGGCTGTTGATACTCCCCACAACTTTTTGTTTATAAAATGGAGATTTTCCAATAATTGTTGTGAAATTAATGTTATTAACAAAATATGTCCAACACCTTGCACTCCCTGGAAGGCAGATCTACGTGCTTGGCCGGCAGTAGTTGTAATGAAACTAATGCTACGCTTTGCGAACCGGACTATCCCTGCGTATTGTTCCCGGGACTGACGTCAGCAGTTAAATACTGCGAGGCTCGGAAGCTTCATATCCCCTTAAAGAGGTACCGGCTCAGATGTATGATTATTTAATTACATTTATTTTTGCAAATGAAGAGAAATCCGTTCGTCTTCAAGCTTCTATAAGGGTTTTGTTTATGCAAAAAGCTATATCAGTCTCTTAATTACGTATCCATGGCGAACAGCTCAGATACAGGTCTAAAAGTGACCGTGCAGCAAGTATCTTTCAAACAGAACTCGATACAAAGTAATGCACATTTAGAGAATGTGCCATTTCAGTAAAATGAAGCCGAAATACATACCTAAACAATATAATTACCAACGAAACATTACTTACGCATTCAATACTTCAGATTATACAGAGTTAATGAACTAGAAATGCGTACATATACATATAATATCCTTTGTCATATTAGACGTCCCAATATTCCGCGCTGTGAGATTCGACAGGTAGCTGAGGAATGATTCTGCCTTCTAACAGATGAAATGTATTCAAATTAATCTCGAAGCTCCCTTAATTATTCGTATTGTTACAAAGTCAGCAATTCAGAGCACTTCAAGGATACGGACTACCAACTTAATGGAACCTGTAGTAATAGACCTAACTAAATTGCAAATGCAGCAGGACTTCCCGCAGCAAAGATGCCTTGTGAGATGTTTTATTTCACGGTTCAGAGTATCTAGACAAACTTTGCAAAGTTTACTCCAGCTTGTGTTTAAGAAGTAAATTTGAAAAATATGTCCCTGAAGTAGAATATTCGCCACGTAATGGAGCTACTCAGAAGATCATGACTCCCATTAAAGCGGCACAAACATTTAAGCTATCATATATATACATCTTTTTCAGCTAATGTGTTAAATACATTTTTCTTACTTGAGCCCACATTGTATATAAGGCCGAAGATCCCTGATTCAAATCCCAGGCTATGGCATTGATTTTTCAGTGCGATTTGGCAATTTCAACTTTAACAACACGCAGCATGTGTGGAATGTCAATTAATTATTCCTGATTGGCCAAATAATCGTTAGCTATAAAGTCCAGGATTTAAAGAATACTTTATGGCGTTCATTTTATAGCAGGTCCACACATCGCTACATGTATAGGTCGCTTTCACTGCAGTGACCGTATTTTTGTGTCTGCGCTCACTGCCCTGCTCAAGGCTACGTTTACTAGTTGTGTTTTACCTGCAGATCGTCAGTTTCTGCATTCAGCTCTTAAAGACTGAAGCATCTTTATTGTGAATCTCAAAACTGAAATTTTGTAAATTACATTCTGTTTTGCAGTTTAATTGTTTCCGAGCCTTTTTATTGTTCCTGTCCTGTTTTGATATTTATACGCAAGCATGCCTTTGCAGCACTTTTCATTCAGAATAACTTGCATAACTGTTAAACTATGATACAGCCTTAAAATATAGATCCATTAAAGGAATCTCTTTCTTCGTGATGTTAACAATTTCTAGTATTTTTTTTTTTTTTTGTTTTTTTGTTTTTTTTGTTATTGGTGTTACTTTTCCAATGCTTACACCTTTCTCAAATGAGATGCAGTTATTTTCTGCCCCTCTCCTGTTCATGCAAAGAGAATGGATTCCTTAAAAGCTCGGAAAGCCACCAGCTCTTGGGCGTAATGGATTCATCATTCCCATTGCACCCACAAATAAATATGTAATAACACCACATCTATAAATGTCTATCTTAATTAACCTGATGTAAATAGAGGAAGAGTGAGAGAAATGCATTGAATAGGATTATATAGAGACAGCATTATTAGTGCAGTACATCGGACTTTCATATTTTACATGCCTACTATCCCATTACGTTTACATTACAAATTATACAACCACGGCAAGAGTGAATTTTCGTTAAGCACCTTTTAGAAAAATGTCTTTAGGAAAGGCCTTCTAGGAAATTATTTCCAAGATACTCCTCCGAAAAGAAAAGTAAATTTTGCATAATAACTGTAGATCAGATATGGATGTTGAACAGCCAACTGTATTTCTTCGGTGACTGTACCCTTACTTCTGGGCTCAAGAGATGTTTCCACGCACATTAACTACCAAACAAGGATCTGAGCATCCCTAAGGACGACATGTTTTGATATAGACTATTCCGAAACCACGGAAGCTGTCAAGATATAACAAAACATTCGTTCCACAGAGCATGTTGGTGTGTAGACAGGAAGTAGTAGAATGTCAGACAGAAATTCATGGATTCGCAGTGCCACATATATCAAGGTATACTGCTAAATCCATGCAATCTAATGGAGGATCATTGACTTTTGACATACTCCATTATGCACTGCTGTAGTACAGCCGAAATTAAATTATTGTTTTTGCCACCCGAGTTGAAGTAGTGTTTAAAGACAATTTCCTGTTTTGTTTTCGTTCAAATTTTGAAGTTTTCATTTCTCTAAAACATACCTTGAAAACTTTACTTTATGTTCGTAAAAATTACATACTCCAAAATAACATCATTATTCAATTATTTCAAATATGTTGTATTCATACAAATGCATTTTGAACAGAAAAGTTGATTTTCGAACTCTTAATATTTCAGGTCTACAAAATATGCACCAACAGTATTTACACTTATCCCAAATATTCTGCCCTGGTATAGTGCGTTTCCAAAAAACTTAAACCTTTACGGATTATTTAATTATGAAATTACAATGAAAATCCAAATTTACAGTAATTTAACCTACCTACAGAATTTTTGGTTATTTTAAAAAAAGAAATTATAATAATTATGTAGGAATACAGTATCTTCATACTGAACAAAAAAGTTTCCCTTTTACCGATATTGACGAGTATAGACGTCCTGTGCATACATGCATCTAATGCTTATTTAACGTTAATTATTTTAATCTTACTCTTTTACAATACATTTACATAAATTCAATAACAGCTAAAATAATACCTTGAAATATTTCTTTTTGAATGGTACACCTCAAAACAACCCTTGAAATGTGCGGAAAATAATACTGTTTCCCTTGCGAAAATATTTTCCAAGACTTTTCCGAAACGCGCGCCTTTTTGGACTGGATGGTATGTTTT
This sequence comes from Mantis religiosa, assembly GCA_030765055.1. NCBI lineage: Eukaryota > Metazoa > Arthropoda > Insecta > Mantodea > Mantidae > Mantis > Mantis religiosa. Next base: position 99,277,779 of record CM060950.1, read on the forward strand.
TGGGAACGTGATTTCTTTCAAGTATAGGGGGCGCTCGGGTGGTGGATTTGTTACCCATAGAATTAACAGGCCTCTGAATGTAAAAACACCCAATTAGGTTGCGAGCTATTAATATGCAAAAGTCCATGTTGGTCATCGTCTTGAATGAGGTGAGAGCTCCCAGAATTAATAAATAATTGCATACGGCCATGTACAGCTGCTGTCAAAATATTTTATATCATTCAACTGTATTTCGTAAAGAGGGGCATGCTTGTGGTACCTGATCTAATAGATCCACGCCATCCATATTTGACCCTCATTTCCCCAAAACTGGAGTAGCTAGCATGCCATCCATAGACCAATATATGTCTAATGTACCGAGCGGGATGGCTCAGGCGGTTTCGTCGTGGCCCGCATTCGGGAGGCCCGGATTCGATTTCCGTGGCTGACCTACCTGACGCATAGGTTTTTTCGGGGGTTTTCCCGGGTCGCTAGACGAATCCTGGGTAGGTTGATTACATAGCCCGAATTTCCTATCCCTTCGTTTCATAGCATCTCTCATCTGGTGGTCTCCTTCAGGGTAGAAGTGTCGACGGGTGTCCCGGCGGAACATGACGGGATGACATGCTCTTATGAAAACTACTTCCTCCTCCTATAGGTCGGTGCCGGTCTCTGCTCCTCTGCTGGGACCATTTAGGGACCGCCAGCCAGGGACCTTTGGGGCTCAGATCGCTTGCATTGGGACCATTAGGGCTCGGCTGCTGGACTCGTTTCCGTCTCGCTGTGGGGGAGCGAGTTCGTTGTCCTGGCCTGTCGGGGAAAGTCTCTATCCAAGTAAACTGTAGGGACCCTGTCCCCTGCTCTGTTGTGGCTCCTTGGGTCGGCTACCCTCTGTCACCTACGCCCCATCCTTCCTCCCGGGGACAATGGGTGCAGCATGGTGGCCTACTTACTGAATCCCCTCCGTAATGAACTCCCGATCCCAATATGTCTAATGTAGTTTTACGATTAACATGCACACTTTCCATTTCTGAATTCTCCTATTAGGCCCAAAATTACCCCTAGAGGTCAAGTCTTCCTTCACCGTACTTACATATACATTTATTTTCCCAACAAATTAGAGAAACTAAGTCAGCTTTAAAATGAAAAATATGTAAAAATGTAGGTTGTGTGGCTGTTCTCTCTCAAAATCTAAAAATCGCCATTAATATCTAAATTACTGTCAAACAGCAAAAGGTCCTCCAGATTTTCTGAACTGATATCAGATGCCCGTACACTTCCTATGCAACCTAATTTATTGCCATGTTACTGGGATAAGCCATGGTTAGCACTCAGCTTTAGCAATTTCAAATGTGCTATTCATTTAGCTCCCGAAAGCTGAAAGAAATCACTCTGAGCTCCGATTGAGTATAAATAACTAAATTACTGAGTGAAAACTACAGCTGCATAATGCTACCATAAACTTTGTGAAATTCTGAGAGGTAAATACAGATGCTGACAGGGAGGTTTCTTTCTTTACAGCGTGTGTGTGTGTGTGTTTGTGTGTGTGTGTGTGTGTGTATATGTGTGTGTGTGTGTGTGTGTGTGTGTGTGTGTGTGTGTGTGTGTGTGTGTGTGTGTGTGTGTGTGTGTGACACGACATATACAATGATTATCGCGTGGTAGCATAAAATGAACCTTAAAACCTTGAACCGGAGACCATTTCGCTTGCAGGTAATATATACGTATCGTTCGTATGCACACAAACCCAAATGACACAAATTAGATGTGTTCGGTCTAAAGAAGGACTTTTGCTACAGTGTAACAAATAGAATAATGTTTGTCCTTGAGCACGACTAGGAGAGCAACTAATCTGAGTCCTGCGGTGTTGCCGTATTTCGTTCCCCCTATGTGGTGTGTGACGAGCGCCAAACTAATCAATCTCTAATAAATACTATTCGCGCTAAGACAAAAATTCAGATTTTGCAAAAACTGATGCATGAGGAAGGAGAGAGTAATATATTTAACATAACCGTAAAGACCCCATGTTTTTAGCTTAAATATTTTTCTTAATACAAATAAATAAAGTAGATACCATTATACTATAACAATGCATTGCGACGTAAGCACTTTAATGAACATCAATATTGGTTGGCATGTATGCGTGAACGTATATTTGAAATTACTCAGAACTGAAACGTAAATATTTGAGATGACGTGGTTAAAGAATTATGTACTTTGAATAAGACAAGGTGTTTGTTAAATCCGATAAGAGGGAACAATACACCTCCTGCTGGTCTAGCAGAAGGTATCTGGTCATATATCTTTGTTTATGAATGATTCGTAATATATATTTTCTCTAGAGAGTTCAAAGCAGTATTGTTCACTCTTTCATGAAAAAGTGTGTCAGCTGGAACAATGAGATACGATCCACCTTCCCCCTTACTACAGTCAGAACAATCCAGTTGAGTTAATGTGGGCTCAAATTATATTGCAAACAGAAAAAAAACAATTTTAAACTGAGTGAAGTTGAACGACTTATTCACCAAGAATTTAACAATGAACACGACAAGACTGGGAAAACTGCGTGAGACATCAGATAAACTACAAAAAACACGACTTTTGGAAAGAAATAGCACGTAATGAGATCTTGGAACTTATCAAAATAAATTTGCAGTGCTCAGACGATGAAGACAATGACAATGCGAATTATCTCTTAACGTAAGTAACATTCATAGCAATATGGATGCACCCCTGGTATTTTCATTGGATTAGAAAAATAAGTAATTCATATACTATAATTAATTTTAAACTAAATATTTAAACCATTTTCGTAATATACGAATATGCACGTTACAATTGTGATTTCAACAACCGCATTATTACAAAACTTTGGAAAGTTCAGTTTGCGCCAAGAACACTCGCAAGTGTGCGAGAGAGAGGGAAGCATAAAACAGTGGGGGTAATGAGGTGGCAACGCTGAAGGCTCTGATCCATCTGATTCGCTACAGGCGAGAACTCTTCCCATTTGAAACACATAATAGTGAAATTTCAACGGTTTGTGAATGTAGTCTTTGCTTTACTGATACGTAGCTGTATACCAGCTTTAATGGTATTTAAACTAGATTTTTTTTTTCATTAAAATAACTTAGTAAATACGGAAGATATGATTGTGTATTTATGAAACATTTTTACAAAATTTAACAATGAAAATGTTTCATACTGTTTGTTGAGTATCCCTTTTCAGATCGTGGAGGGTTTAAACGGCCATCGTTGAAGTGGATGGCCCGGAATATTTTTGGAATTAGCTTTAGTAATCACGGATATCTCAAGCTCGCATAAAGAAGTTGTGTGGTAAAGTCAGTTTATTAATATTTTTAATTTAAAGGGAAACTACTAGACTTATGAAGAATATATTTAACAGTCCTTTATGAGCCCACCTCGGTAGCGTAGATGGTAGCATGTCTGCCTCACGTTCAAGAGGTCCCGATTTCGAATCTCGGTCAGGGTGAGTTACCTGGGTAAGGTTTCTTCCGGGGTTTTCCCTTATCCTGAAAGAAAAATGTCGGGTAACTCTAAGCTCTATGGACCCCGGGCTCATTTGTGCATAATTTCGCCCATTGCATTCATCGTGTGATATGACTTAACGTTGGAGGACGTAAATTACATAAAGAAGTTCTTTATGTTTAATTCCGTAATGCATAAAGAGTATAAATGCCCGTGAAATTTGCAAAACAGTCAGGAGGAAGCTTCCAAATGAGAATAATAGCCCTCATATATTGTTTAAAAGTTAAGCTTCTGAATTGAATTCAGCAGGTTTTCAGTTCGAATCTAGGTTACGATTCACCTAGAGAACTTCACTGGTTATGTTTTCCTTTCACTGGGTTTTATCCTGAGAAGATAAATGTGGTCTAACCTAAATTTCGATGTACCCCAGATTCATTTGAACATAATTTCACACATTTCATTACGTTATCGGCATATATGATATATCATATTAAATGACTTGTTAAACCTCAAAAAATAGATTGATACTTCCCTGTGTACACCTACATGACCTTCTCTCAATATATTCAATATTTTTCCTACAAACGCTTTTTCATCTCTCTTATTCATGTTAATCGAGATAAAGCTCTTAGAAACAGAAATAACAGAAGATTATACTAGGCTTTGGCGATATTCAGGTTCTCTGGGAGATAAAGGTTACGTGATTGCGTTGAAATTTCATTCCCTTTGCATGCCCAGAACAACAAAGCGAGTAAGAACATTCTATTTCGGATTTAAACAAAATATAAGAAATGTGTTCGCAATAATTATCTCCACAAAAAGTTATTTAACATAAATATTTCGCTGAATCGATTGTTCAGTTTTACAACTTGAGGCGGTAATCTGTGGATACAAAGAATCCTTTGGGTGCAGGATGCAGTCAGGGAAACACGGATTCTGCTCCGGACTAGCGAATTTCTCTCGGTTGTCAGTACGGGTGAGCATAAGTGTACTCTCTCCCAGGGTCCAGCGTTTAAGTGCAAATACACTAGGCTTCCTTGACTTCTCCCACCAGTTTATTTATATGACAATTAGGTCGCAGCTTGCTCATCAACACACTTGCTTGTCACTTTACGCCGCCTTCCCCCGAAACGAACCAAGATGGAGTGTCCCAGCCTTTCCTGGTCTTTCACCCCCTCCTATATCTGGGCAAGTTCGGTTTTTTGTCCCACCGGGTTTCGACCCTCGGGGTCATGGGAAGAAATATTCTGACTTTTTATCACAGTTGCGTATAGTCTCATGTTTCCGACTCAAACTTTACAGCTAAATTGGCTGTCAAGTACTTCTTGCACCCACTGTTAGTAATACTATTACAAATGACACTACCGCCAATGCTGATGCTACTAGGATTACTACTCCAGTAAATAATCTTGAGCCAAAAAATTATAAAATAACGCTTTTCCCTTATTACATGTATTTGTAAGTTGACTATTGTTAAACTAATACATTTCAGTGCTACATTTGTTTTGTATTATTTACTTTATGACATAAGGGATTATGAAGATTCAGAAACTAACGATACGGAAACCTATACGATATTTCGTGGTTTTTTGCTGAATGCATAAATGCTGCAAATTTTATCAATGCACTGTCTTTGTAGTACGTTCAGGTGGCAATTTCCAGGAAGTATTAAAATGTATTTACTCACTCTGTCAAAGATTAGTACCACACTATCAATGGGAAGGTGTTAATGCTGACAAGCCTGATTGCGAAATAAATCATGCGTAGCGTTAGTTTCTCCCCAATGCGTGTTTAACTGCCAAGTTTGTACTCGTGATGCGGTCATTCACCGTGAAACACTTGAATCTCGTAAGCCTTTAGAGTTTGTGTACAGCAGCATATACAGTTGTACGTGTTCTGTAGCCATAAGCTTGCTTCACGAATTGATTTATTCGACTCTGTTAGAAACGCACTCTCTGGTAATCCACATCGTCTCTAGGTATTTGATTCTGAGAAATTTCAAGTGATAATTGACAGAAAATGTAACATGAACTTTTAACGGAAATTCTTATTAGCCATAACCCAATTTGAAAGCATAACACTTATCATGAATAGGAATATCCCACGAATGACACCACAGCAAAACTTTAATTTTGCATATTGACTGATAGCCTAATTGTTAATATAAGAATCTGTATCTCACAATTATGAAGCAGTACTTCAGCGTAGCAGCTGGCATTAAATGAATAAGAGTAATTATCATAGCCCTAATTACAAGCACAAGTATAAAATAACGATCATTCTCAAATACAGACACATTGCAAGCGAAGGAGTGAAAAGAAAGACACCAGAAGGGTAATTTACGTCGTAGCTTGACCGTAGGACAAGCAAAACGCTATGGTCAGTTACCTTCTAAAAGGAAGAACTTTACAACTATTCGTCGAAAACCCGTGACACGGTTCAATGTTCTTATACAGGCAGTCACATGGAGAAGAGTACAAACTGCCAGTGAGAAATGAATAATTAACCGTGTAATAAAGCAGCAGGCAACTAGAGAAATGTAAGTTAAAGAGGAGTAAAGATCTGGGAAAAATATTGTTGGTTAGCAAAGAGTCAAATATACAGATTTTAGCTGGAAAATCAGCAAGCACGCTGGTAGTGAGGTGCATAAAATTGTACAGTATTGGCATTACTTTGTTTTTAAAAGTATACTTTAAATGATCCTATTGTGCCTATATTAGTAATAAATATGCATCATAAATTATAGATCAAGTATACTTTTATTTTTAATTAAAATATAATAAATAAATATAAATAATGAATTATGCAAAAGACAATAATTTATAAAGTTCCATAAATGAGTGAATACGCTGTTTGGAAACTTTCATTAATTAATCTCCCTTAACTTTCAATAAAGTAGCTGAAAGATCACTTAATTCTGCCATCTTTATATTAGGAGAATAAAATCCTGTCTTCCTTTACTTTTAAATCCTATTAAGGACACTTTTAAATTGTTATTCTTTTCAACCGTCGATATTTTTCAGGTTTATGTTGAATTAATACGTTACTTCAATCCAAACAAATCAAGTGTAGCGAAAAAGCTTGTCTTCTGCGGGTCATCAAATATGTAAGACGCGTTGTCTCACTCATAGGATACGAAAAACAAATGTGCAGCAAGTCAGAAAAGGATTGGCACCTGTGAGACCTAATCTCTCACGAGTCTTGTTTTCGGCCAGCTACACTAGGTTATTTGCATAATCCAAGTGCGTTTGCATTTTGTCAAATAAAGCCCAAAGAGATTTTAGCAGAAATCATTAGATTCGTTGTATTTAGTTATGAAAAGGACGACTTTATTTTAGAATCGCCTAATATTCAGCAGACATGGTGGGGATCTTGATTACAGTCTGGGTAAACTTGTTCACTGATACGTGTATTATTTTATTCCTAATTTAGTCAGTATTGTATAATCTTAGCATTTATGTAAAATGTCTTAAGGCTGGTGCTGTGATAGCGCCGTTGACTATTTTAATAATGCTGTATCAGTATTAATATTGTGTCAGATTGATTCGAACTATAATAGCCTCCCAATTGTGGTTACTTTGTCCATTTTTGCTTTGCATGTGTATTGTACATCATAGTGTATAAATTGGACATAAGTTACATTACATTCAGCGCTTAAAATAAAAATAAAGATGAACAGGTGTATTATAGTAGTAGGCCTAAAAATAAAATGCTTGAAGATAGGCGACCAGCAAACATCTTCTCTACGCTATCTTCGATCCAGTTCGTAAACTTCACAGAACTATAACTAAAGTAATACTAACGCTGCTCAGTCTTAAGTGCTCTAGAAGCATGGTTATCGTACGAAGATGGAGCCAAACAATGTATTTAGTGTCAAAATTTTGTCACCTTACTTATATTAGGTAATATTAATGATTTCTTGGTTTCTTCAAAATGCAAGGAAAGATTAATATGGACACTAGAACGTTTGTAGCCATAAAAGCTATGAAAAAAATCCACTACCTTATGAGTAGTATTTAATTCATGTTTTTATATTACCAAGCTATAGGAGTACGGAGGAATGGAATGGAAAATATTTAATCCGATTGTTCTTTCTTCGAATAGAAATCTAATTGGATAGTGGCAGAACAGAAGACGTAAGGGGATATTTAACATGGTAAACCATCACTATGCTCATACCTCTATTTGCCTGAGAATTTGATGACATCATCTCGGCTCTATGTGGGGCCTGTGCACCAAAAATCTGCTGCGGAGTAGAACGGCAACGCCCAGAACTGAAGCATGAAAAGTGCAGCATGCGAACACTTGCAAGTAGCTGCTGGAAATCTCCCGTGAGCTCTGTGTCTGTGTGTAGACGCTGCCCGCAGGGGTACACAATCCTTCCCGTACAATGCTGTGGTATTATGCCGGTATGCTCCTACGTATTCTGGACTAATTTTAGGGTACTTTCAGTTATAATCCGTACCCTATTTTTGGTACACAAGCCCCACATATAGCGGAGATGATGTCATCAAATTCTCCAACGAATAGAGGTATGAGCATAGTGATAATATTGCATCCTAACTCGATTTACAGTTGTTACGGCTGTTGCTATATCTGTGGTGTTTTCTTGCAGCGATCTTTCTCTATTTTTGTATTTGGGGGGGGGGGGGTAAGTATTAGTTTACTATCCTGTGTATTATAAAAAAAGTGTATGGTTGGTAGGCAGTCTCTTCTACTACGACGTAGGTTCTGGCACTACGGCTGAGGGTTTATTGTGTCGGAGCCACTAGGAAGGACGACTGAAAGCAACCAATAGGCGGCCAGAACGTATCACAGGAGCCTCTGCAACCGCAGTGAGTCCCTAACAGGTGTGGGCAAATTTTTCAGCTCGACTGAGTTTCAGATCACGGTGGAGAGCCCGCTACAGGTCATCCTGAACCGACTAATCAAACAGCTCCCTCTGGAAGGACGACCTGCCAACTACGGGGCCTCCCCTCAGCCGAACACCGTATTTTTAGTCCAAAATTACCGCAGCGCACTACCACCGGTGATTTCGCAGCATCTCACTATTTGGAAAGACTAGCTAGAGAGGATGAAGTGAATTAAATGAAAGGAAGTGAAAGGGGAATATGTGATAAACATCCTTCCCAGCATTTTCTTACTGAGGGGCAAAAACACAGAGTTAGGAACTTCGGTCGCAGGAATCGAAGTACGACCTCAAGAATGCTGGCCAAAGACATTACCGCCTGAGCCATCCTGATCGGCCGTGCGAGGTGAAAGGTAGAGAAATATTTAATTAAACGTCTGCCGGTGGCATATTCAGGTACGTTTACGTCTATACTAGAGATGTAATAACAGTGAATGACACAGTGGTGGGAGGAATTACGGCAGTGCTGAAACTTTACTTGACTATTTTAGCAACCATGCGTTGCTCCGGGTTTATTGGCTCCACTTAGCAAGTAGGCGTAGATTCCGGAAGATTCACCATTTTCCAAGGCGTCGAGTCAGTCACATAGATTAAGACCAGTAATTTACTCTCACAAAGGAAGGCGCTCTGTTTCAGTTCTGAGTAAAGGGTTCAATTGAATTTCAGTTTAATGTTGCTGGAATGTTCTACAGCCGACGAGTTTTGTTGCTCTTCGCACAATTTCGCTGCACTTAAGCTTTTGTGTCGATGTTGGATGAGACTTTAATAGCAGGAGCTTACGGCAGCCCTCTGTGAACATAGATGCTGCAGAAAGCTATTTTTGCTGCAGCATATTAACACAGAGAAAGTGTGATAATTATGGCAGAGTCAAGGTAATGCTGTTTGATCAATGTACAAGAAGTGGAACAAGTCTGTAAAATGATCTATTAATTCATCTAAGGATATACATTTACACCATGTCAAAAAATCTGCTAATTCACATTCACAGAAAAGCAAAAGTACGTTTTTTATAAACAGCGTTACTTTTACTTTCATAAGGTCTAGAAACATTTGCTTAAAGTGAAATCATGGTATTTAATTGTTGGTGGAATGCAAAAACTCTTAAGGAAAGTGGCAGAGATATAAAATAAGCGTGTGCATGACGGGGTATGAAAAACATTACTAAACGATGAGAAGTTGGATAAATACCCAATTTGGTATTCGAGTTCAGATACTTTCAAATATGGACCATAAATGCTTTCTATTAAACCCCGCCCCCCAAAGCTGTAAACCCAAAGTACATTTTACATGGAAATATTTCTATTTTTCTTATTTTCCCAAAACTTATTTTGATTATATTAACATGATAAATCTTAAATAATTAATTTCATGAAAGTAGCCCGCCCTTCAGGGTTAATAATTTACTTATAATTTTGTATAACGGTTAAATCGTCACATATTCGCAAAATATTCTTAAGAAATACATCCAGAAGACTTTGAAGCACACAAATTATTTACAATAACCTTTATGGGGATTAAAGACTTCCGAAACACTCCATGTTGTGGACTTTTATTTTTAAAACTCGTTATTTTTGTATTGCTGTCTCATCTGGCTATTTCTCACGATGCAATATAAACGGTAAGTAATATAGAGCTACCCAGTTTTAAACATTTGACTATCATCCAGCCTGCCGTATCCCTTTTTCGTTACAACGAGGTGTTTCTGCTACGGTTCATCCCTCTATGAATTAGGCATAAAAAATGTTTCTGTAAGGGCTTTGTGTGTATATTTGTGTGTTTGTGTGTGCGTGCGTGTACAAACTACTGACGTTGGTCAGGGACAGTAATGTGAGGATAACACATCGGTTTAAAACTTTCATAAAGTTGGGTTACGTTATAAGTTCAGCAGTTTTGAGTGATTTTCTTTTAAAGCAATGAGTTGGGCTAAGGTTTGAACCACAAAGGATCTTTCGTGAATTTTTGAAATAATCAATTTTGTATTTCATATGAGTGCGTACTATGATATGCATCTTAGAAGAAAGTACTGCCGCCTTTGGGATCAGCTATATAAAGCTGGTATATTTATTATTAATATTAAATTAATTCCAACTCCCTAAGTGCAAATACGTCAAACCTTGACACATGATAAAAGTATGTGGTGAGTGTAAGCAAGCAGGGGTTTGCAATTGAGCTGGGTATTAAAGTTTATTATAATTATTCAAACTATATCGTTAAGTCTTGCAATAGATTATGGGAAACATATGGCCAACTAAACTTCAAAGGGTCTTACTCTCAGTTTAAAAGAGCTGTTTTAAGGTTTAAATACTACAGGTGAAGAATAATGTACAGATTTTCTGACACAGGAGGAATTGAATAATTTAGGCTCATGCCGCATATACATTTATGCATCACTTCCTGGTCCCCTTAGAACAACGAAAATAAAAGTTCAGGAAACATAAAGAGATAAATGTAAGCATTAATGTGAATTAATTCCATACGTAATTTAAGAAAATATGTAGTCCGGGACACATATAAAAATTGTATGCAAATATTATTTCACATTAGATTAGGTTTCACTATTAATATTGACTTGAAAAATTGTAAAGGTTTAAGCTAATGCTAAGCTCTGCATGAAGCTTCTAAGCACCCAAGAGTTAATATTGCTAGCAGGAAATTAAAAACTGTAAAACATTTTTTATGCGCATTTGCTGTGTCTTTTACCACTGTACATTCTCTGATTAATTTAAATATGCGGAGGGCATTCCAATGCATAGAAGGGGAATAATGCCTAATTCTCAAATTACAGACAATTAGTACAATACCTAGAGTGTCCAAGGTTTTGAAATATTATTAAACACGCAGTCAAATACTTTGAGGATAATTGCTTTTTAGATATGAATCAGCATTACCTTATAAAGGGCCACAAAGTTGTTGATAATGTTTAAGCATTTATCGAACGTAGTTAAGTGCAATGGAAGACAATAACCAAGTTGTTGGATGCTTTACTAATTTGCAAAGAGATTTTGACATCCTCTTCCAGATATTCTAATGCTTAATTTGAAATATTATGCATCTGGCTGTGAAATCGTTCAGCTTATTGTTTCCTACACAAGTGATTGATATTGGTATGTTAATTCAAATGGTTTTTAACGTTCTTTTCGGTTGGTTAAATATGGAATTCCACACAAAGCTCTATTTTTGGCCAAGTTCTCTTTTTTATTTATACAAATGATTTCCCTAGTCTTGTGTTGAAAATCGCAACAATGTAGAGGGTTTATATATAGCAATTAAATATTGAACTATTGATACTAACAAATTAAGCATAAATCGAAGAAGAATTATAAATATACATATTAACTTCAGTCGTGCTCCTAAATTATATGTCATTTTTTGTATTTATATTGATAAAGATATGGGCTGGAATAGCGCACAAACGTCATACCGTAATAAAAAACTAAAGGACTATTGATGTTATACGTTCTCCGACAAAATATCAGAAAAATCCTCTCCTTAAGAATACCATATAAATGTTTATTGCCATCTCAATTATGGCACCTTGCTGTGGGACGAACATTTTTATTGCAATAACTTATTCATTTTACAAAAGATATCGGTGAGGACTACGAGTGAATCTGTGGTTTTGCAAGTCATTTTTATTGGCTTCCGTATACGAATAGTTTCTTTTATTTATGTGTTGAATTTCCTTATTCATGTGAAGAAAACTTTGCATGAATTTCCGTTCACAATTATTCTGTAGCACTTCAAACAAGCCCGCCTCGATAGCGTATATGGTAACATGTCTGCCTCACGTTCAAGAGGTCCCGAGTTCGAATCTCGGTCAGGGTGAGTTACATGGATAAGGTTTTGCCGGGGTTTTCCCCTGTTCTTTAAGACGAATGTCAGGTAACTCTAAGCTCCATGGACCCTGGGCTCATTTGAGCATCATTTCACCCAATTCATTCACCGTCCGATATGACTTAACGTTGGAGGACGTAAATTACAACCAAAAAAAAAAAAAACCTTTCAAACAATTTGCTTCTAACAAGGGGTAATTTCTCCAAAATACAAAACATCCAAAATACTGTTTCATTCAAATGATTTAATAACTTGCGTGATATCCTGAAGAGCTTCTCTAATACGTATTTCGGAAGAAAGATAATATATTTATTAAATTTTAATCCTGTCTATAAGTTACAGGAATTTTAATTTATTCGTTGCTCATTGCTTTCACTTCCATTTTTAAATTGCCGTCTTTGAACAGTATATATAATTTTATATACTCTATTCATAATGACATTTGCATAACCGGTAGAGGACTTAGTACACATCTGGGTCCTTCTTAGTCTGAAAGTTATGAGATTTTAATGGAGAGCCGACGTTCCGTGGTTCAAATTCCTGTCATTGACTTGAAGTTTTCAAACTGATTCAATTTTCTAAAGTAGACCATTAACATGTTATTTTGCATATATACGACCCTTTGTTTGGTTTCATTTTGTGTATCAGTTTCTCAGTAGTTTCGGCTAGAGTACATATCCTTTTCTTTTTGCCCATAATAATACTTCACTGTACTTTTGGGCTACCAGACTAAACCATATTTTGTCTCGAGTAAAGAAATGTTTGTATATTAATTGTATTTCTCTGGATTTGTTATGCATCTTATTATTCTTTATGTTAAACTTGTTCATGTTTGCCAACAATGTATCTTGTTTTACTTTTATAAATGTGCAACAGAATATTGAGCAATATGATATGTAGATACATAGTTTAATGCATTAGCCCAGGCTGTTGTTTTAATCTCCCTTTATAACTCAGTTTTTAAACTCATGTAATTCTCAGAATTGCCTGGAGCATTTCGCAAGGTACCTCACAGTTTAAGCTAGGACTGTAGGTGTAAAAATTATAAAAGGCTTCAGTAATAGGTTAGTTTTAGTTAATTCGTTTTATATAATCGTAGGTATCTTCATATTGTTTTTGTGCAATCTCAAGTTTCTCTTAGAAATGTATATCTACTGAGTCTCATGTTGTTCTTTTAGTTAGGGATTCAACAATTAAAATACAGTGATATTACAATTAAAATACGATGATATATTCTAAAAAGCAATGTCGAAGCTTACAGAACGTTTACAACTGAAGCATATTACCTACTTTCAACACTGCTCAGTAGCATTTGGTAGTGAAATAATTTGGATATTACAGTTAGACTCCAAGAACATATTTGTCAATATAAAATAAGTGAGGCGACACACGAGCATCCAAGATAATTACTAAACCGCACACAGGATTAGCTAGTGATAGGGAACAGCAGCTGCAATTTCCCACGACAGCTTCTACTTCTCCTTTCAGGCGAATCGAGATACGCTGCTAGGATTCGATGGATCATACGATCGAAAGTCGATTCGTGCTGCATAAACTCGATAGCATTACCATGTTACACCTGTTTACAAAGGCAGGAAGGAAAATCCTCTTGTTGAAGGAGCACTTCTACATTCTTGACAGACCCATATCCCTCATCCAAAGTGAAAAGACCTTAGCTATGCATTGCACAAGGTTGTACATTAGCTGCAGGGTGTTAAAGGTGGGGCAGAAGTTGTAAGCTTATTTATTACGAAACAGGTCCTCTGCATTACATTTACTTTAAGGAAAGTTAGATCTCTTCAGTACAAGAGCCTTAGTAATACTACTACAGCACATGTATTTTTAATGCTACTTTGTTATTCTATGCTAATGAAGTTAAATGGCACACGGTCTCTAACCCAGGCAGCATGATCAACTTGACAGTAATCACTCAGCAATTGATACTGAGCATGTTGGCTACATAGTTATGTGAGGGACTAGTATTTGGGAGATACCAGGATACTAGGATACATACCATCAAACACTCACTCTGATCTTGCCGTTTTCGTAGCTTTCCCTGGTCGATAGATGGATACTGGGGATTACCATCTACAGCGGTATTCTCTCCCCTTTTACATTTTCATTCTATTTCACTATAATGCTTAAGTTGTGCTTATTTAGTCCCTCCGCACTTAAAGTTGGGACGCACATAAATATGGTGGTTTGTGTCACTCCGCCGCCAAGCAAGTTTTGACGTTCTCTGCCGCTGGCTGCTTACATATGACTCTCATCACCACCAGCAGTGTAGGGTTTAAAAGCACTTGGCTCGTATGTACTAAATAAACTACCTAATTAAAGAAAATGTTAAAATTAATCTATAAAACAATGTTTTTTTATTAAAAGCATACTAAAGCAAGTGCTCTATCAACAGCAGGAGGCTTTTGTATAAAAAAATATGCAGCTAAAACGAACAATACTTTTAATAAAATCATCCATTTTCCCTAAAACATGCAATTGCCTTTCGCTTTCAGTTTAGCGTTTCACAACCAGAGTGTCATAACGTCGAAAGAAAATGTTAACTACTTTAATACAATAACATTTTCACCACTTTTTAGAGGTTTTAAACTTTTAAGTTTCTGTAAGCCACTCAGAGAAACTGAACACCCAGCTATATGGACTTCACGTGCGAACACGCAATTCTAATTGGACTATGGAAGAGTATTGCTTCACTGCAGTGAAAAATGCGTCGGAGAGATACCAAGTACCACGTGGCATTAAATGGAAGCAAAATGCTAAAGCTTATGTTTAAATGTTTTAAAAGTTCAATTGCGGTATTTATTCACCCCGTTCATTACTTGTAAGCGATAACATGTACAATGTAGAAAGGAACTCGCTCTTCACTGTTTTGCTCGCTCTAAAAGTTGTGATACGGCGTAATCTTAACATCCATAATTACTTTAAGGCTGAATGGAGTATAAGGTTGCAGGCGTGAGGCAGTGCCGCCCAGATGATTTGGATGCTTATTCCAACGAAAATGTATTCCTTCTGGAAATTAGATGACTGTATAGTTCATCATGCTCTCCATGAGTGAAACCGTCCTTCTAGCCTGGAAGCGTTAGGGATACACGCCTACACGGCGTGTACCACACTATGGTTCCACGTATCCCTTCTCTCCTATATCACGCAAAGCGCAGTGCGCATGCGCACACTGTCTCCCATTGTTAGGAGCAATTACATCTAGAAGGAACACCGCATATTGAAATCTCATTGGTACTGCATGGTTTAAGTTCTTCGGGAAAAGATAACTAGAAGGTGATGGAAGATTATATATTACTTTGAACCCTTCAGAACTAAGTAGTAACTGAAAACCAAAGATTGAATATATGTCAAATTTAATATTTAAGTTTAGCATACACTAAGAGTGTAACACCCAAGACTACTCCTTATGGAGAAGACGTTCCGTTATTTTTCTTCTTCCTGCACATAATTTTACATATTTAATTTAAATAGAAAGTGTTTTAACTGTTGGTGTAGCTAATAGAAACTATATCTATTTTAAATATTGTCTAAATAGCCTGTGTAAGCCTCTTTCTGAAATAAGTTCGTTTAAATTTTGCATAAATTTAAAATCATAGGAGAAGATAAAACTTAACATAGAAAATATAGACTTCATTAAAGCACAAGCTGTAAATGAATCAAAATTTATCTTCCCTTTACCCTTCAGTTAATTTCCTTGCTCCCCGACTAAATTTTCAGTGACATGTTAGATTGCTTTAAAAGTACAAAAGAATCATTAAATCACTCATCAAATCTTTAATAATATTGTGAAAGGTATATTGATAGCGATCTAATTTTTAAGGATTTGACTATCGCTTCAGGCCCCTGTATCTCCATTTTGCTTTAAAAAAGTGTGTAATGAAAGAGCAGACAGTGAATAAAAAGATAAGCTTCTGTGAGAAAAAAGTACGGAAGAGATATAAACAGAGAGAGGTTGGGTGGGAAATGTTACGTCAAAATAACACGACATATTTTAAATGGGTACTTATTTTCTGGTTTTAATTTCTAATGTATGCTATAAACAAACTTGTTATACTGATTTATACATAAAATAATGTACGAAATGTATTTCAGGGCCACGTTATCACAAGCGGTAGGAAATAGGAAACTAAACCTTTATCTATTTGTTGGCAATAATATGTTTAACCAATTCTTCTAGTTGTTTTTCGAATATTTTAAGATTTCCTTTCTTATGAATCATTCTTCTGCCAATTCTACATTCAGCAATATTTTCTTTAGCTCCAACCTTCACAACTCTTCCTACTTAATTTCTTAAGTTTCTGATACACATTCCTGGAATA
Source organism: Mantis religiosa (assembly GCA_030765055.1). NCBI lineage: Eukaryota > Metazoa > Arthropoda > Insecta > Mantodea > Mantidae > Mantis > Mantis religiosa. The sequence goes on from CM060950.1 coordinate 99,294,324, forward strand.
TTCTCGTCATCGTTATCTATCTTTTTTTAATGGTAGCTGGTCATTAATTCAAAATGTATTATTTTTATTTGCTTCTTATATTTAATTTATATTGAGTTTCTTTTGCTGAAAAAATTTAAGATATTCTATAAGAATTTGGATATGATTATGTATCTTATGGTTTAGCAATATTCTGATTTGAATTTGTGTTACAGCAGCAGTCCTGTTCTTCCTAATTCGCCATTGGTACGTTTTTTGGTTCTGGTCAACTTCGCCATAAATCTAAAATATCTTCATAGAACTTCATATATTTATGTTCTACCTTTTACGTCTGCCGGAAACTCGCAATATTTCCGTTGCATACAACACGTCTTCTTATACTCATCAAACCTTTCTAATCACTAACTATTCACTTCTGGTAAATTATGTTAACATATCGTCATTCGTATCAATACTGCTGTACCTTTTCCTTCTATATTGAATTGGATTGAATTGCTCGAAGGGGATTCGGCACCTCGACGAGACTGGTCTTTTGTACCTATGCGCAAGGAGGAGTACCCCGGGGTAGAAGGATAAGGCGAGAGCAGACAGGACGGCCGACTACAAGGAGTCACTACAGAACAGAGGCCAAGGTTCTTAAACTTTACCAGAGAGAAACTCCCCGGCAGTTGGTTTAGGACAATTGTCATTTCACCTGTCGTGGCCCCGAAACAGTCACGAGGCTGGTTCGGAGACCAGAGGCCGCCTCCCCAGAGCAGAATACTCCAGGCAGTCTTGCACAACCGGCATCTCGCCTGCCGCGCTACTGAATCGGCTCACTAGGCGAGCTCGGAGACTGGAGGCCGCCTCCCCAGAGCAGAATACTCCAGGCAGTCTTGCACAACCGGCATCTCGCCTGCCGCGCTACTGAATCGGCCCACTAGGGCGGCTCGGAGACCGAAGTCCGTTCCACTGGAGGAGAAAGCGTTTTCCTCAGAGTATATCATGCAGTCATGTACCGCCGAGACTCCCGACGATATTTCTACGCTGGAACAGATAACCAGATGAGAGATGATATCAAATGATAATGGTGGTGAAATGGAGGAACAGGATATTCGGGGGATGTAACTAACCTACCCAGCATTCGCCTAGGGACCTGGAAAACCCCGAAAAAGCCCATGAGTCTGGTAGGTTGACTACGGGAATCGCAACCGGGCCACCCGAATGCGGGCTACAGACGAAACCACCTGAGTCATCCCGTTCCGTTGCATCTATATATCTGCCACGTTTTGTCCACCCTCAGTTACAACCTGCACTTAACCCCAAATAGACAAATTCATTCACTGTTTCGGTGTGTTTGCGTTATATACACCATTTGTATCATTTCTTTAACTTGTGTTCTATTGTTAACAAAACAATTTGAAATTTATTCATTTTTATCTCTCTGTTTATGTATTTCTGAATTTCGTGATTTCCCTAAAAAGTCCTTTTGTTCTGAAAATTTCTTCCATTAGATTCTCAACGTGAGCAGTACTTGGTGTGTTTTATTCATTAACACCGGGCAATGACTGTTTCTCATAGTGGCACATTCTAATATATGACCTTAAACATATCTTAATCACTAACTATAAAGTACAAAAATAGTTAAAGAAGCTTTTGTGTACTCTGATGTGAATACGTGATGTGCAGTAGATATACGGGCTGTTAATATTATATCACTTGGTATAGCAGTTAAATGTGTAATGAAATCGCAATACGGCATGAAAGTGTACATTTAAAAATGACCGTCCATATTATTTTCAGATGAATTATATAATGTTAGACTTGAGATTATCCATCCTTCGTTACATATTTTAATATTTAACATTAACGTCCCGGAGTCATTTTATGGATAAGTCGTATTGAAAAAAGTGATTAAAATATGATTAAGCTTATTTTGTTGTACAGAAATGAAATTTGGAAAATTGTGAAGGGACATGTAAATAAATTTCAGGTAGCATTAGGAAAAAGTGTACAAATTCTAGGATAGTGAGGGAAGTGGGAGGTTATGAAGATACAGTAGGACATGGAAGCATATTTTAAAATTAAAACTTCTCTGGCCATAGCAAATGAAATAAAGCTGAATTCACGTAAAGAGCCACATGTACTTAACTTAAAAGGAAAGAAGAGATTTAGAATGGTGTATCTTAGAATAGGAGGCTAGAAAGCCCAAAAAATAACTGATGATTATGATAGAAGGATCTGCAAAATCTATGTTATAGATGTACAGAGAGTACATGTGTATTTTGACACAAATCTTCCAATGTGTATATTGGAAGGATCTGAGAACCATGAAACTCACGGAAACACTTTTAAAGCCAGACAGAAAGAGATTTGCCTGTTGTTATATAGAGGCTGAACAGAAGAACTGTTACTTCTGTTATATCGCTCCCTAATTAGGCCGATGTTGGACTATGACTGTATCTTTTTTGTCTGCTACCAAATCGGTGTTGCGCAAGTTGAATGTCGCTCACTATCGTGCTCTCCGATTTTGTCTGAATGCTATGCTTTCTACAGCCAACGAATGCACTTTTGGTTGAGGCCTCAGAACCACCATTGGAGATACGTCCACACCTCTTAACCCAGCGCTTTTTATTGTGAGTTTTCTCCTTGGACGCCCATCCAGTATTGCGGACGTTGCGCTATCTCTTAGCCAATTATCTCAACGCGGATTTCCCTGCTGTTCGAAGAATACTCTTACTCTAACGGATTTACGTGATTTATACCATGTTTATTCCCTAATTTTGAAATGTCCCTCTATTCTTGGGTTTCAATATCCATTTCAGTTGCACTTCCGGAGCCTTTCGGTGCATTATCTTTCTGATTATATCTTCCGGAGTCCTGACGTCTACGTCGCCTTTTCTCATTTCTTGCATATCATATGGCCAGATTTCACCACGATCTATACCAATGGTTCTAAATCATGGAGTAGGTTATACATATGTCTGTCCTACTAATGACTTGGCCCGATACCGCCTACCTATGGAGGCTTCCAGCTACACTGCTGAGGTTCTGGCCATTCGTGACGCTTTGCAATATGGGATTTCTCGGGGCTTCCCCAAACTGCTGGTGTTAACCGATGCGCAGAGTGTGCTCCAGAGACTCTCACATCCCCTCTGGACGAGAGATATGCACTGTTTTCTTTACGAAAACCTGACCTCGGTGAACAACGCTACCATAGCCGAAGAGCAAATTCACTTCATTTGGATAAGAGGGCATGTCGAAATTCGATACAATGAAGTCGCCGACCGCCTGGCAAAAGAGGGACTCGCCCAAGGGACCTCTCAGGGCATCCAACTGCCCTACACCGACTTCTTCCCGGTCCTTCGGCGTACGCCCACCACCGATGGAATGATGTCTGGCTTAGTTCTCAGTCCATCGAAGGTAAATACTATGCCGCAGTTCAGACACATCTATCCACGACTCCATGGCTCTCTAGCTACAGGATTTACCGTCGTCATCTCACCTCCATCATTAGAATGCGACTTGGACATGGATGCTACCCTGCGCATCTACACCAACCACATCTCATCGATTCACCTGTATGTCCTTATGACCAGGTGAAACCGCTGACCCCGATAATCTCCTGTTCAGTTGCTCTCGTTACCGAGTCCAACGTTCTTTCTTCCTCCGCCGCCTACTTCAACATTCTGTTCCTTTGTCACTTAGCGTCCTCACCCTAATACACTTATGCCGCAAACCCGTATACCACACAATTATTCAATTACTTCAAGAAAGTTATCTACAGATCTAGTCTCTCTCAATCCTCTTAATTTTCCTTTTTTTATTATTCTTATTTTTCCCTTCGATGGCCATATGGTTTTTTCCTAAAGGCCTTAAAAGAATTTTAAAAACCAGAAGAACTGGCTAAATATAAATAATTTCCCGGCTAAACTACGCTAAGCTATATCAAATTAGTCCACTTAATCGGAGACAGTTTACCTTAAGTTTTCTAGTTTCAGTTATCCTTTTGTCACGCTTAGGTTCTTTCTATCTTAATTATGTTGGTAGGGTCAGCCATCCATGCACTAATTCTGTGCATTATCATTTTAAAAATTTGACATTAATGAAATTACCTATTTTGTTCATATGCTGCGTAAAGATTGCACAACATATATACAGAGTTATTAAAAACCGTTTGTTTTTGTTAATTGATAGAAACTAATCATTTCTTCACACGAGCCGTATATAGGCTAAGGTTTTGTGATAGAGCCAACAAGAAAAATGCAATGCCATGGCAATGATTTGAACCACGGATCTCCTGGTTTCCG